>PVJH01004474.1:0-124849 GCA_004026705.1 Nesogale talazaci
CTTGTTTACTTTCAAGCCTTTAAGACCCCAGATGCTACATATTTTGATAGCCTGGCACCATCAGCTTTCTTCACCACATTTGCTTATGCACACATTTGTTTTCTGTGATTGTGTCAGCGAGCTGCGCATCATGTAATAACAATTTAATAGAACAAAATGTTCTTATACTGAGGAAGTATCTGATGGAGGTCCAATGCCCATCTGCTGTCCTAATTATGTGCATATTGATCTATCTCCCCTTCATTCTATGAATAAATGTACCTATGTATATGCTTGTATTTAACCTCTATAAATGCCTCTTACTCCCCAGTTCTTTTCTCGATTTCACTATACCTCTTCCCATCCCACCATCACCCTCAACCTCCATTTGGGTTTCAATATTGTCTTTCTATTACATTAGTCTTAATCAATACCTATCTGACTTTCCACACTCACCCCACCACAGATCCTGAACCACATGTTACTCCCCCTTCCCTGGATCAGCGAACAGCATCCCCTACATCCACCCTGGTACCATCAGCCCCATTGTCCCCACCCCTAGACTGCCCATCCAGCCCACCCCATCCAGATAGACCTGTAGAGAAAATAGAATGCTCAAAAGAAGTGCATCCCATAATGAAGCAACCAAAGAAAAGAAAATAATGAAAACATCAACAAAAAAAACCTCCCCATATCCAACATGTAGATGTACATGCAAAAATACAATAATAATAGCAATATAAAAACCTACAAATAGTTTAAGGTCTGTTCGTTGACCTCCAGGAATATCTCCAGGTTGAGTGGGATGGGGTGTCACACTGTGGTCATGAAGTATATCTTTGGTGCTCGATCTGGAGCTCCATGTTCTGTTGCACACCCTTAGTATTTTGGTGTGGTTGGGTCAGACAGGGTATAATCCTGACCCTGTTTCTCCAATGTTGACCCCAAAATGTCTTGGGTCAGTGAAGGTAGCTGTATTTCATAATGGGGCTGGCCATCTGGTCCTCTCTTTGTTTCAGCAGTTCTGAGTGGGAATATCATCTTGAAGACTCGGTGGGCCAGGATGTACTTCATTCTATCTTCCTCCCCCTTCATTTATTCTCATGTATTCTGGTCAGGTAGATCTCTCTCCCCAAGCTGCAGCTTCGGTGCTGACCTCCAACGCAAATGACCCTGGGGGAGAGGCGGGTACACCAGTAGTTGGAATTGGGGTTGTGCTCTCAGACCTCTCCACTGGTTCTCAGCTCCATTGCTTCATGCTACATTCACTTACGAGGACACCTTAAGTTTATTTCCTGTTTTCCTGTAGAAGTATAAAAGATACATTCCCCTTGGGTGAGTTAATACCCCATTCCCTCTCTAGTTAACAGCATCTCAGCTCTCACATCCTGGCATCCCACCCTAGTTGGCTACTATATGTAGTCCTAGATTTGGTTTGGTCCCAGCTGTACTACCTGGGCTTTCCCCCAGGATTTTCTGTATACTGTAGATTTTTCCCGATACCACTTTTGTATTTTTTTAAATTATTATTAAGCTTACCTCAGCGGACTCATATTGTACATGGCCTTTTGTGCTTGGCTGACTTCACTTAGCATAGTTTCCTCCAGTTTTTCCCACACAGAGATGTGCTTCATGTGTTCATCACTACTTTTTAGTGATCCATAGTATTCCATTTGTAATTTTATCTTACTTTATTATTCTTTTCTTCCTACTTTATTTTGGGTTTTTTATAGTGTTTGTTAAGCTTTCCATTTTGGAAGCACAGAAGTAGTAGATGCATAGAAATAATAACTGATGCAAGGGTTTATAGAGGAAATAGTCAGGAGGTGGGAGTTGGGAGGCCTTCAGGATTTGGGGAGCAAACATTGGATGCAGAAGAGGATTCAGGCATTAGAACTGAGTGTGATAACACAACTCATTTTTAAAATGGAATTTTACCATTAAAAAAAGAAAAGTGCTCCCAGATTGATTGTGGTAATGACTGTGAAATTCTTGATGAGATTGAAGTATGGGATTTTATGATGTGTGGATTATGTACCAGTAAAACTGTCAAAAAATAAAAGGTAGTGGGTACTATCTATACTTAGAGTTTGTTATAACCAGAAATGATAAAAATAAAGAGCTACATCAGGCAAGGTCTTGGAGAATTCCTATCAAAGAGATTACATTCCCCCACAGGACATACTACTTCCTTCCTCTCTGTGCATGGATTTTCTCAATGTTGAAGGACTCATGGAAGCATACACACCAACACCAACACAGACACACACTGCAGAAGATTTTTTAAAAGCACTCCAAGGTTCCAGATCCTCCAGTCATTTGGGACTTTGGGGTAAATATCCATGACTTGAGACTTTATGACTCATTCATCCTCCTTTCCCCTTCTGACATTAATAGTTGGGTGTAGATTCCTGTAGCTTTGATGTGTCTGGCTGGTTTAGAAAACAAAGGCATCTGGATTGCTTCAGTTATTTGCCGAAATGAGAATCAAAGGAGCAAAGTAAATTATTTCCTGAAGTTGCAGTGAATTTTTATGGCCTTTCATAATTCCTTATAATCTGTATTGTGAGTTCTTTGTTATCTGATTTTGGAAGTTCTCTCCTATGTAACATTTCCAGTATTAAGATGGAAAGTATTCTGAGTTTTCACCTTACTAGGGATGTGAACCAAGTCTCCACCATATGTTCTCTTGGTGCATGATCTGCTGAAAGGCAAAATCCATACCTCCAACCAAGTCATTTCACTGTATATAAGCATGATTTTCCAAGCAGAGTATGAAATCTCAAGACCATTAAGGAAGGGAAGTCACCATTAGAGCACTTTTGTGGTCTCTATTTCAAGTGGCAGAGGCTGAGATGAGACTACAACACAGCCAATGTGGTTCAGAGCAAAGGAATTAGACCAAGTTCAGAGACAAGACTAGCAGCAGAGGCAAGGAGACTGCAGACAGAAGAAAGAAGCAGAAGTGCAATTATGAGATGGAGAAGAAGGGAGTGTGCTGCCTTTCTGGCCTCTAGAGCCAGAGATGCTGAGGACTAGAGGGAGACATGGATGCTGGCTGAGGATAGAGGCTGCTAGGGGTCAGTGACCAGATTTGTAATGCTTTCTGATCATGGCTGGTGTTAATCTGTTGATTACCCTAACAAAAATTGCTTAATGTTGGTGTTCTCTATGGCTATTGCAACAGGTTATTGAACTCAACTGCACATTAGGGTATTATTGTGGGAAATGTTGAGGTCAGAATAAAGAAGTACCAAGGATGGAGGCATGCTTGACCTCTGCCCTATGACAATTGGGTAGAGTTTGATTTTCCTTCTTCTTTATGTTGCTTCCTCCTTGGAGGAAATAAGATGAAATCTCCATTGACACATTCATTTACTCAAGTCTCTATCCTTGTACTTTATGTAATTCCTAAGCTGTCTTCCTTAAATGTCAAGCTGTTGTACCTTTCTTCAATATCATATCGATGAAATCCTTCAACATGCATGTTCTTGAGCTGAGCTTCTTTCAATCATATAATCAGCAATTGTTTTTCATTGACGTGCAGCATTTCATTGCAAGGCTATTCTATCCACTTTTGCTCATTTCAGAACAACTCATGTGAGGTGTTTTCAATTTTGAAAGAAATAACACGGCTTTGAGAGTTCTGTATATGTGTTTCTTTCACTTGGATGTAAGTAAGTAAGTCTGTAAGTAAGTTTTCAGCATCATAGCTAATAGACATTTAGCTTTACTATATAATGTTGTATAATTTCCATAAATTTATGTATTTTCATAATTATACATGCTGTGTCAACATTTGTGGACCTAAGAGAAGTTTTTAAATATCTTTTGTTCTTCTGATATAAATTGTAATTAATCCATGATATTCTAAATGTCATAGTCAGTCTTCTTTACAGTTGTAAGCATTTAATATAAAAGATAGAAGACAGAAGGATCTGATGCACTAAAATTTGGAACTCAGGAATAATATTGAGTATCAAAGAATAGCCAAAAGAATCAATCAATCAAAACATGAAGAATTGCAACTTCAAGAATGTTTTTTAGAAGGTTGGTGAGAATTGGCTTGTTTAGTTTGGACACAACATGAGAAAAGACCAATTGCCAGAAAATAACACTCCTGGTGAAACCAAGGGAAGCAAAAATGAGGGAAATTTTAATCAGAAAATTCAAAGCAATAGCTAAACCAATGGACTGAAACATTCCAAGATTCCTGAAGGTGACACAGGCCTGTTGATATTTTGTTCTGTTATCAAAGGAAGCAGTCAACCCAATAGAAACTAACAACAATGATAAATGACAGATTGCTATGTTCTCAGCCTACATCTAATCTTTGTATCTGAAATGTGAGGTGGGGCCCAGAAAGTGGTGTTAACAAACCCAGGGATAAGGGAGCAACAAGTGATCCAAAATCAGTAGTGAGGTGGGTGTAAGAGGCCTGATAGGGATTAATTAAGGGCAATGTGAGGGAGAGGAGGTACTGAAACACAAATGAAGGCTGAGCATGATAGTGGGACAAGAGGAAAGTAAAAGAAGAGTCTAAATACAAGTATGTGCATATGTAACTATATTTATATATGATGATGGGGAAATATATCTATATGCCTATATTTATAGGTTTATATTAAGGTAGCAGATGTAAATCAGGTCTACACTCAAGTACCCCCTCAAAGCAAGAAAACTTTATTCTATGAAACTGGCTTTCCATGATGCTCACCTTCCAGAGAGGATCACTGGGATACAAAGCATTTGCTAAGCAAATATGGTTAAGAGAGATGATGGTGCCCAGCTATTAAATGATACAGTGTCTGGAGTCTGAAAGGCTTGAAGATATACAAGCGGCCATCTAGCTCAGAAGCAACAAAAGCCATAGGGAAAAAGCACACCTGCCTGTTTGGTCATGAGGTGTCAAAGGGATCAGGGATCAAAGAACCAAAAAAAAAATCATATCATTTTGAATGAGGGAGAGTTCGTAATGGGGACCAAGCCCATCTGTAGTCAAATGGACATTCCCTTACAGAAGGGTCATGGGGAGGAAATGAGCCAGTCAGGCAACATTATAGCAACAATGAAACATACAACTTTCCTCTAGTTCTTTAATGTTTAACCCCCTTACTCCACCCTGTTCCACATTATCATGATCCCAATTCTACCTTACAAATCAGGCTAGACCAGAGGATGTACACCATTGGTACAGATAAGAATTGGAAACATAGGGAATCCAGGACAGAAAAACCTCTCCGGACCAATAATGAGAGTAGCGATACCAGGAGGGTAAATGTAAGGTGGGGTAGAAAGGGGGAATTAATCACAAGGTCTACATATAACCTCCCTCACCCTGGGAGCTGAAGCAAGCTGTCAGATAGTATAAGACATAACAAAAAGTAAGTTATAAATTATCAAAGGTTCATGGGGGGTAGGGGCGGTGGTGGTGGAGGGAGAGGTGGAAAAGGAGGAGCTGATACCAAGGGCTCAAGTAGAAAGCAAAAGTTTTTAAAATGGTGATGGAAAGAAATATACAAATATGTTTGACCCAACGGATTTATGTATGGATTATGATGAGGTGTATGAGCCCCCCAATAAAGTGATTTTAAAATATATATTTTACTTGGCTTACTTTATTTTTAGTCTTACCAACAGTCTGTTTATAATGATAGGCTTCATGATGCTAAGAAATCTTTCTTATTTTTTAAACTTCCGACATGTAGAAATGTGTGTGGGAAACTGAGACTGGGGTCAGTATTGTGGGTAAACTCTCTATGTGTACATTTTAAGGAGTCTTGGTGTCCAAGGGCTGTGGTGGAGAGAAGTCTTCACATTGGTGGGTTTAAGATGCATCCCAGCACATTCATATATATATATATATATATATATATATATATATACACACACACACACATATACGTGTGTATACACATACATACACATACACATGTATATGTGTATGATAATGGACAAGGTGAACGTAAGTCTATAACTTACCATGCTACACTCAGCCAGTTCCTGAAAATATTGCATGTAGAATAACATAAAGAAAGATGCAAGGTTTACTACAAGTAATGAAAATATTTTCTAGAGGGAGTAAATAGAGATCTCAAGACTTGGGAAGAGGTTGGTACAAATTGAAAGACAGCACCCAGAGAGCAAGAGAATATTCCTGTGGAAACATGATCTTTTTGTCCTCAAGTTAAGGTGACTTTACAACTTCTGCAGATGGCAGGAGAGAATAAGATCTTCAATCTGGCAAGAAGTCTTGGGTGAACTATCCAAATGTGCAAGAGTAATTTTGCTTCTCTTTGAATGAGTATGCATCAGGTGAAGAAAATTTGAAAAAATTGAAGAAGCAGGGACCCATCTATTGTCTAAGGCTTCCAATTCTGAAGAAAACCTCAGGGCCAAAGGCTGTATGTCCCCAGCGTACTGCAGCACTGGGAAGCTTAAGGGTCATAAAATCTTTGAGAAAGATTGTTTTAATAATAAAAGCACAGATGCTGACCCAAGTTGCAAAATACTTTTCCTTTTAAAAGTAGAAACAGGGATAGCAGAATAGAGTTCTTGAAACCAGACCAAAGGGAGAAAGTTCTGCTGTGGGGCAAGCCTGCATTTTCAAAAGGAGTACCAGCCATGAGCTTTGAAAAGAACATGTCCAGAAATGACTCCCAAGATCCCAGCCTGTGTTATGGTAAACTTAACTCATAAAGAAAGAAGAAACGGTTCAAGAGCGCCCCCAGATGTCTGTAAAACCATAGCGCAGGAGGAGCCTCTGTTGCAAAGAACAGTAGCATCTTAAGAGCTTACAAATCTTATTTTAATTTTAATTTTTATCTTATATTTCAAAAATAAATCTTACTTTACTTCTGTTTAGTAGGAAGTATTAGCCTAAATATTCAAAATATTCAAATTGCTAGTACAGTTAATGCTCAGATTATTAAGAGGAACTTAAAACCCTAATTCATATAGAAATTCCATGGGTTTTAGAAAAAGGAGGTCACACAGGCCAAGTACTTTTGTTTCCTTACATTCTTATCAGTGAAACCAGAGCTTCGGAGGAATCTGAACTCACAGGTCATGGAATGCTATTATGGTTGAGCAAGAGCACCACCACGTGGAATTAGAAACCACAGAAGAAAAGTTTTCAAGATTTTTAGACTCCAGGTAGCCAAGGGTGTGGCAATTAATTTCAACGGGGCCTTCTGATTCCAACATGGAGAAAATAGGAGAAATTAACCAGGGAAAACTGTAGCAAAGTTGTAAACTCCTACAGAGTACAGGGCCTGAAGGGCGGTTAAGTTCAATTAAGCCTGTACTTATGCTCATGACCACTGATTTCAACGTGATAAGGAAAATAGGATATAAAGGGAGAGGCCAAAGTAAAAAAGAACAAGGAGATCCTCCAATCAAGGCTGGTCTTAAAGATAACTGCTATGGATTAGGAAATGCTCATTTTTTTAATCAGGACTGCTCTTAGGAGGGCTACAGATATTACACTATAGTGGAAGCCCAGTAATCCAGTCTAGGGGGAGCTGTGATCTCTTCTGGAAGAGAAAATGCAGGCTTTACATGAGTCCATTTAAGAGTTGCGAGGAGAAGGTTATATTGAAGAAACTCTTAGCTCTTGGAATTCCTCTGTATTTGTAATTAAGAATAAATCTGATAGTTGGCATATGTTTATAGATTTAAGAATCATTAATTCGATTATATAGCTCAGGGAGGCCCTCTAAGTTGGCCTCCCTTCACTTAGCATGATTCCAAATGGCAGAATTCAATCATCATTCACTGGAAAAATGGTCTTTACACTGTCTATTTTGATACTGTTGACTGTGATAAATTAACTCACACCAGGGCTGAGCCCCGGTGGCGTAGTGGTTGTGCGCGGAACTGCGGCCCACTGGGACGGAGGTTCAATTCCAGCAGTGGGGCTGGGCCTCCTACTCCCACCGCCGGAGAGCAGTGATGCCCACAAAAAAACAAAAACAAAACAAAACAAAAATTAACTCACACCATCCCAGAGTTAAGTGATAGGGCCCCAAATAGAAGATATAAAATAAAATCCTTAGCTCAGGGCACGATGAATAGCAGACTCAATGTGCCCCGTTTTTAATAGACAAAGTTCTAAAACCAGAGACCATTTTTTTCTGAGGCATATATCATCCACTATATGTGGATGATACCTTAATACTAGCACCTATTGATGAGATAGTACAACAAGCTTATATTCATACCAGAGAGGCCATTTCTCAGGCAGGATTATACATAAATTGGGTAAGACCTTTCCTGAGGATTCCCACAAAGAGCTCAAACAGTTGTTTAACACATTAAAAGGGGACCCACAACCAAATAGTTCTAGAGAACTCACCCCTGAAGTTCACCATGACTTACTTTATTCTACTTTATAGAATAACATACTAGCCAAGGAAAGATTTATTGGTTGATGCAGATAAAGAAACCCACCTTGTCATTTTCCACACATCTATCACCCCCCCTCTGCCATGCTAGCACAAGAGGATATGCCTTTGGAGTGGCTACATCTGAGCAGCAGAAGCTTCAAAGTTGTTTGATCTCATTGGAAATAAATAGCCCAGCTGGTCACTAGAGACCAGGATTGCTGCTGACAATTGAGTGGATATGATCTATCAATCCTAATTCTGATTTACCCTCCAGTTCATGTACAAACTCTTTTGAAATGTTCTTCAGATTTTCAGAGAGCATTAGCTGAATTTTGTGGAAAATTCGAAGTATTTGGAGTTCCGAAAATGAACTCCATCGATCGATAGCCAAGTATCATCCACAAGCCAATTGAGGGAGACCCCACTTACTTTACAGATGTCTCCAGTAATAGTATAGCAGCCTAGTGGGGTTCCTCTTCTCAATTCTTTTAAACTTGTTACTCAGAAAACAGAAATATTTGCTCTCATTCTTCTAGCCAAATATGTAAGACAATCTATCAATACAATCAGTGATTCAGCATATATAACAAAGATGTGTCCTTTCATTGAATCAGCAAAACTGAAGACCCGCACTCTGACATCAGTAAGTCATTCATCACTCCACAGACTCAAAGAAGGTCTCCCCTCCATCCATTCTTCACATAACACAGGAGAGCACACACCCAGTTGCCAGGGCCAATTCCTGTGGGATATAGTAAAGCAGATGTGTTCATTCCTAAGGCATTCACTACTCTTACACTCCCCAAAGCTGAACATCAAAGTCTGCACAACAACACCACTGGCTTAAGACAAAGGTGATATCATCTAACGAGGGACCTTGCCAGACAGATTGTCAGAGAATGTACTCACTGTGAGCAAACATCACTGAGGGAGAGACCTGATGGAGTTAGTCCAGGTGGAGTTCTGTCGAATGCACCCAGGCAACAAATGCCACTCACATGGCCTCATTTGGATGCTTCAGATACTGTCTCCGGATCTTTATGGGTATCAGTCATGACTGGAGAATCTACAAAACAGGTCATCAGCCATTTGCTGGCTTGATTTGCTTTGATGGACACTCCAACACATCTGAAAATGGGTAATAGTCCCACTTACACATTTGTGCTTTTGTCAAGATTGGATTATTCATCATGTAACAGGAATTCCTTACAACCCTCAGGGATAGACCCTTGTTGAATTGGTGGCATGGAACGCTAGAATCTCCATTATTAACCAGAAGGGGGAGCCAAATGGCAATTCTATACCTGGCAAACTTCATTTAGTTCTAATAACTCTAATTTTTCCCTCTGTTCCAAAAAGTTTAGATGTAACTAAGCAGAGAAATATTTTTCTATACTTATAGAGAAAATTGATCTGGAGAAGACTTGGCAAAAGGACACCAATCGTGTCAGGAATCCGGTTCTCTAACTACCCTTAGAAGAAGGTCTATTTGTTTTGTGTCTTTTCAGGTGAACTAGAGAGTGAATGGATCCCCCCTTGACAATTAGGTCACGCCCAGGAAAGAGAGGACAATGGATGGTGTGACATGGAGCATGGCACAACACTGCAGAGACCTTGCCTTCTGTTGCTGAAGTTAACCAAAGTATCAAGAAGATATCGCAGATTCCTTAGAAAGGCAACAACTAACTCTCTGATACTTATTGTCATTTCTACCACTGCTGACATTGTCTGAGAGACATAACTGAGCATGTCTCTCCACAAGTGGTTGCACTATTATAACATGCTGTTCCTTTAGTAGAAGATTGGATTATGGATTTTTAATGTAATTTGATGCTAAAATGGATTACAATGTCGCAGGTTTTGTATAACTGTTAATTCATGTAATGTAACTTTACAGGAGTGGGCTTTAATTGGACACCATGGTCAGGGGCTTAAGGGAAATATCTCATTAGGTGTCACTCAGGTTAAAAAAAGAAAATTTTAATCAAAATCTCCTAGCTTAGGTATGGTGAACATCCCATTAGATATTAGACAGCTCAAAGTGGAGATTCTCAATTCATTTTAATTTTCAATCATTGGAGCAATTAAGCAATTGGTGGATGGAATGAGAGACCTTAATCCAGAAACCTGGATTCAATGTATATGCCATAGTCTGTTTCAGTCTGTCTGTATTATTTATTGTCATTATTTTTGCCTTGGCAGTCAGAAGACTTCCAATGTATAGCAAGTGACCAAAGCACCTCTCTAGTTCTTTTGAATCCACAAAACAAAACAAAAGGAGAAATTGTCTAAGAAAGTGTCTAGTAGGACCCTCTGGCAAAAGGTTCCAGCGGGGTGAGTTGATAACAAGGTCCCAAGAGGATGAGAAGAAGTTGTCTTAGTTGAAAAAACTCATCTTGAGTTGTTCCTGTTATTTTTAAGTTGATCTGGATCTTAGCTGCACTCTGTCACTTTTCTAAAAAAAATATTTAAATTCAAACAAACAAAATAAAAAAACAATCAAGTATTTTAACAAAATTATCTTTCCTTATGAAATGGTTCATTTAAATAGAGGTTTAGCTAATGGGTTGCAACCACTCCAATTTCTGACCTTATTAAAACTCAAATTATGTTCCCTTGAGTTAGTCTTCTAAATATATCTTTTGAATATTTTTCATATGATCCTAGTAGTCCTTGTTGTAGGAGATGATATTATTTAGTTGGTATTTTATTGAAGACTTTTCAGTGAGCAGATATAGGAAGATAAACGTGTGTGTGGTTGTGAATGTGTATTTTTATTTTTACAATTTTTGGCACATAATCCACATATCATACAATTCCATTGTTCAGCCATATAAAAAAGAGTTGTACAAACCTTACCACAATCAATTTTAGAACATTTCCTTTTTTCAGTAAAATGAATTATATATATATATATATAAAATGTATAGTGTAGCAACAATGAAATATGCAACCTTCCTCTAGTTCACAATCAATCCTAGTGGTCCCTCCTCATTCTGCATACATTGTTTGATCCCCCAAACCCTTTATTCTCTCTAACTTCCACCCCCCAAAACCTTCACCCCCTGTAAACTCTAGCATCAGCTATTATCTCCATGCATCGACTTTGTCTGGCTTCACAAATTGGAAAAATCAACAGAAACAGTAAAAACAAAATCGCGAAATAAATTGGTTAGTATAAAATAATAATAGTAGTGTGGCCCAGGCACCCTGAAGACGAAGCAGGATGACCCCGAAGGTAACCTGCCAACACGACGAACACTAAGCAGAAGAGGCGGGGCACCCGCTACATGTTCAGAAAGCATGGTGTCGTTCCCCTGGCCACATGCATGCGAATCTACAAAAAAGGTGACATTGTGGACATCAAGGGCGTGGGCACTATTCAGAAGGGGATGCCGCACAAATGCTACCATGGAAAGACCGGACGCGTCTACGTGAGCCAGCATGCTGTCGGCATTGTTGTGAACAAACAAGTTAAGGGCAAGATCCTCCCCAAGAGAATCAACGTGTGCATCGAGTACATCAAGCACTCGAAGAGCCAGGACAGCCTTCTGAAGCGCGTGAAGGAGAACGACCAGAAGAAGAAAGAGGCCAAGGAGAAAGGCACCTGGGTACAACTGAAGGCCAGTCTGCCCCTCTGAGAGTTGCCCGCTTTGTGCGGACCAATGGGAAGGAGCAGGAGCTACTGGAGCCCATCCCCTATGAGTTCATGACCTAGTCTGAATAAAGTTGTCCCACCCCCCAAAAAATAATAATATTCATAGAACGATAAAATACAAATAATGAGCAAGAAAGAAAAGACAATCCTCAATATCTAAAATGCAAAAAGCATTACTCACTTCTAAAATAGAGGAAAGAACTGGGAGGCAAGAGACCCTTATAGAGGTCTAAATGCAGGCATGTACATAGGTAAGTATATTTATATATGATAATGGGGAAATAAATCTACATGCACATACTTAAAAGGATAAGTATTAAGGCAACAGATGGGGATTGGATCTCCACACAAGTACTTTTTCAATGCAAAAACACTTTGTTCTTTTAAATCATGCTCACCTTCCCGACACGATCACTGAAGGCAAAGTGGGTGCATAAGCAAAAGTGGTGAAGAAAGCTGATGGTGTCTGACTATCAAAAGATATAGCATCTGGGATTTTAAAGGCTTGAAGGTAAACAAGCAGCCATAGAACTCAGAAGCAACAAAGCTCACATGGAAGAAGCATACCAGCCAGTGTGACCATAAGGCATTGAAGGGATCCGGTAACAGACATCAAAGAACTAAAAATTATATCATTATAAATGAGGGGGAGTAAGAATTGGGGACCCAAAGCCCATTTGTAAGTGAAGCAACATCCCCTTACAGAAGGGTCGCAGGGAGGAGATGTTGGTACAGCAACAATGAAATATGCAAATTTCTTGCAGTTCTTAAATGCATCCTCCTCCGCACTATCATGATCCCAATTCTACCTTACAAATCTGGCTAGGCCAAAGGATGTACTCTGGTACAGATAGGGACCAAAAACATGGGTAATTCAGGACTGATGATGCCTTCAGGACTAGTGGTGAGAGTGGTGATACCAAGAGGGTGGAGTAGAAAGGGGGAACCAATTACAAGGATCTACATATAACTTCCTCCCTGGGGTATAGACAACAGAGAAGTGGGTGAAGGGAAACATCTGACAATATATAATATGACAAAATAATAATAGTTTATAAATTATCAAGGGTTCATGAGGGAAAGAGGAGTGGGGAGGCATGGGAAATACAAGGAACTAATACCAAAGGCTTAAGTAGAAAGAAAAAAAATTGAGAACGATGATGACAACAAATGCAAATATGTGCTTTGCATACAATGGATGGATGGAAGGATTGTGATAAGAGTTGTATGAGCACCCAATAAAATGATTTAAAAAATTCAAGTTCGGTCAAGAGGGGTGTCAACTGCCCAAGTAACAAGTTTGATCCAGCAAAATTGAAGTTATAATGATCTCTCTCTGGCAGTAAAGCTGTTCAAGACGTTTGCCTGTGATTAAAGGGTGCCTGCCAGGACTTAATCTGAGTAGATAAACTGCATATGGGTTTTGGGCTCTTCCACAGCATTCAACAAATTGGGTGTTCACAATTTAAGCTGTGATACTTTTCTCTTCATCACATTTGAAATTTGTTATTGTCATCTTGGGATCACACAAGCTTCTTCCCTATGGACTCAATTGAGTCCTCACTTAGATAGTTCCTTGTTCAAATACAAGTCCTTACGAGCCCAGACACTATTCTGATTGATAGTTAGGCAACTTCTGCTCTCTTCACCACATTTTGCTGTGTCATCTTTATTGTCAGTGATCGCATCATGAAGGTGAGTATGGGTCATGTTATCAGAACAAACTGTTCTTGGAATGGGGCTTGAAATATATGGGAGCCTAGAATTCATCTGCTTGTCCATGGGATATGCACTGCACAGGTCTATTGGCGGTTGTATTATGACAAAATAAAAATTCCTTAAGACCATTTTCACCACCACCACCAACAAACCAACCAGCAAAAGTCAAACAAGACAAAATGAAAAAACTCCAGGCAGGAAAACAAAAAATCCAAGGAACAAAAGTGTAAAACATTGCAAATCATCCCTCTGGAGTATAAGATGGTTGCACTGATAACATCACACATTTTTCTGGTGACACAGCACTCTGGACATTGTTGGTATCAATCAATGCGAGTAGTATTCGACCGTGAGTCCTAACCAATGAGTTGTTGTCCTTTGAAGATTGATCTCCCATTCAATTAAGCTCTGCTTACCCTTGGTTTGGGGATTGGTGTCAGGGGGAAATTTGATGGATCAATTTTTTCAAGTGCTTATCTTTGCAAAACAGGTCAAAACTGGTCACATTACTGGGGTGGGAGGATATTGAGGTACTAAATATATGGTGTGTTAGTCCAGGTAGACTAGAGATTCATAGACATGCATATGTATATAAAGGGGAGGTTAATATACAAGAGGAATGGAGCTTTGAGAAAGCATCCCAACTCAGTCCAGTCTAAGTCCACAAGTCCGATATTCACCCATATGTCCAATACCAATCCATAAAGTCCTCTTCTGACTCATGAAGCACATGCAATGTGCTATTACAGGTCTATTACAGGACTATTACAGGTCAGTGGGTACAGAATCTTGTGTATCCAGTAGCAGTGGAAGCATCTCAGTTCTGTCAGGGGTCTCCCTGTGGTCTCCCAAGCATCTCTGGCCCCAGAGGTCTGATTTCATTAGGGTAGGCCCATGTGGCTTCTCCTCCGGGATGGTTCAGTAGGAATCAGTAGAGCATTTGTTGATGGCCTCTCATCTGCATGGGGGAAATATCACAAGATTTCCCAGAATTCTCAGAGAAAGCCATACTCCACATACCATACTCCACAAAGCCACGTGGGGTGTGGCTTTCTCTGAGAATTCTGGGAAACATCGTGATATTTTCTCGATGGAGATGAGAAACCATCAACTCAGTCTCATTGGCTATCACCAGATTGACAGGCTAGACTCCACCCCTACACTCTTAATCAAATTGGCACCAGAGTACTTGACTGTCACGTATGGTGATTCTGGACCTCTTTCCCTTGGACACCCACCAAGCCAGGGGTTCTCCCCATGGTCCAATGACTGCTCCTTTCAAAATCTTGGTCATCCACTCTTTGGTTCTTGTCCCATCTGATTAAGCCAGTGCTCAGTCCAAACATTGAGACAAGTTTCTGTTCATTCAGTTGGCCCCTATGTAAAGTCCTTCTGGTGTAGACCCTTCTGGTCATACTGCCTGGAACTGAGTGTCCAAACTCATCATGGTCCTTAGTCCATGGTGTGGTTCATGGAGCATTGGACAGAAACATATTTGTAGTGTTTACTCAAGAACATAAAATCTGATCCACTGTCTTCCTAGCTTCCCACCAATCATTGTTTAGCATCTTTTCCTATTGTCAGGTTACTTTTCTCCCCAATCCCCCACCATATGAGTGTGCATTTTTAAAGATAAAATTATATTATGAATGTAGACTAACATTTTCAATGCAAACTCAGAATCACATTTCCTTTAATCAGTTTTATATCACATCTATATGTTCTGTGTTTTCCAGGGAGAATTACAGTTCTCTAGCACTAGGAAAATAAAATATCAGTAATTGTTTATTTACTTTATCCTAAACTACATACACGATAGTTTCAGAAGGACAATATCCCAACAAGCATTAACATTTATGACAAACAAAACTAGCTACATTAGAGGTGGATGTATATATGCTATCATCTCTGCTCCCTTAATTTTTATCATTATATTCTTTTTTGTTTGTTTTTGTTTTTTTTATTTAGGCATCACTGCCCTCAGGTGGTGGGAGTAGGAGGCCCAGCCTTTGCTCCTGGGAGCCGGAATTGAACCTCCATCCCAGTGGGCCGCAGTCCCGCGCACAACCACTACGCCACCGGGGCTCAGCCTTATCATTATATTCTCTCTGTATCATCAGAGTGCACAGTCACTGTCTGCTATACTTTTTCTTTTTTATTTCCACTTAGATTTCGTTTTAAAAATGAGCTCCATTTAATTTTTGTCAACAGTCCTTATTCTAGTATCTCTCTAGACACTGTGGGTATGTGAATGTATCCTCAGGAAGAACTATAAAGATAATGTTTCATGAGTTCTTATGTTTTTAAAAGTATTTCTGTGCCTTTTATGCTTGAAAAGAAATTTTGCAGGATAAAAAACAGTTGACGCATGTTGTCTTCCCTTGGATAGATTCACTATGCTATTCCACTCTCTCTGTCATAAAGTGCTGAACTCAGAAATTTTTTGACGTGCAAGACTTGCTTTTATGTGGAGTTTCTCAGGTCATTTTTCTTCAAATACCATGAATTTTATCGGAATTTGCTTTGGTGTTTATTTGGAAGACCACAGACATGAAAGGTAAGAGTAACACTGGCTGTGAGGGTTAATGTGCATGTCATTGTGACTGGACCAGGAATCGCAGGGTTTTGGCAGTTATGAAACAACATAGGCATCCTTGGTGTTGTGATTTGATAGAATCATCCTCTATTTTTGCATGCCAATTTTTGCCAAATGGTCTCACCTGTGGAATCATTCACTATATTACTGAGAATTGAATATAATTCCATAGAGTTTTGAGGATAGAGATTTCTAGAATACTTCTTTTTCTGTCTAATGACATTTTTCTGGCCTTTACTTATTTTTCTCATATTTTAATAATTAGACAATGTCATTTTATTTTCTTAAATGTGAAATTAGTTTCCCTGAAGTTTGTTCAGAATAGCAGCTTGATTAAAATAGATTTTCTAATAGAGCTCCTCTTTTTGCTGTGCTTCAATATGGTATCAAAAACGATTGCCATTTGCTTCCTAAAATTCCTACTTAAATTTACTTTTAAAGATTTTTTTTATTCTTTAAAAAAATGTTTCCTTTCTTTTTGTTTGGATGAAGTTTCTGACTTATTTTCTTTTAGTCAAGGTTTAATTTTTATTTCATTTTTAGCAATGTGGGGTCTTGTCCTGTGAGAGCAGTATTTTCAAACTGTGGCTGCCAAGCCCTTTGGGGGTTGAATGCCCTTTCTCAGGGTTTGTCTAAGACCATCAGAAAACACATATTTCCCATGGTCTTAATTACTTAGAAACAGCTCCTCTATCAGTCTCCAGGGTGGTCCACCCACATGCAGATATGCCCACCAACAAGGACCCATGCTACACCATGCTTCTCGACAACATTTCACTGATTTGTAATTAGAAATAGATAGTTCATAAGATATAATTACATATTTTTGTGATTAATCACTATGTGCTAATTATGTTCAATTTGTAACAATGAAAATAAATCCTGCATATCAGATATGATTCTTACAAATATCAAAATTATAGTGACGAAGTAATAATTTTATGGTTGGGGTCACCACAACACGAGGAATAAAGAGTAGGGCATTAGGAGAATTGAGAACCACTGTGCTAGAGAGCCTTTAGCTTTTTTAGAGTAAGCCAAACTATTACCCATCTCAGAAGCAGTTTCAAAATTTGGCTTCTGTCTATACCTTCATTGTGTTTTTTGTTTGTCTGTGTTCTTTTCCTTATCTTTTTGTCAAGTAGTCCGCACCTGTAAGAAGGAATGAGTGAAGTCCAACCATTAGGTTAAAATAGAATTGTATCTCCTTGGGTATACGTGCAGTTTGACATGTATAAGAAATGCTTTGAAGATTGGTTATCTCTCTTGTCTTCCTGCTGGTCTAAATCTTTTCTCTGGCTTCTTGGAATGGCATTGCCTTGGTGATCTGTCAGATTGCCTGGAGACCTTGGATTTCCTGGACTGCGTCTCCATTGGCCTGTGATCTTCCTGCTTCCTGGTTCATCACTCTAGAATATGCTGGAGCTGAGAAGGGCCTCCCTCCAACAAGTATCTCACCATGGATTGGAGGCAGACTTGGCTTTTCCACTTTAAGACTGCTTAAGCCCCCTTCCTGATAAAAAAATTGTTTCATATACATTGATGAGTATCACTACTTTAGTTTCTCTAGCAATCCCAGTCTAACACAACTTACTACTATTTTGGAGTTACTCCATGCTCAAAGACATCAGAGATTGGGTTGTTTTCTTGTGTTTCCAACACATAAGTTCACATAGTGCAAGTTTTATGATTTGCCCACACTTCCGTATTATAGGGGTCAAGGGCTACTTACATCTCTTCTAAAGAGTGTTCATGGGTTTTGATTTTTTCATTTGTTTTCTTATGTTCTCTCTTTTTATTTTTTTAAAAATAATTTTATTGTGAGCTAGTACAACTGTTACCACAATCCATACATGCATTCATTGTGCTAAGCGCATTTGTGCATTTGTTGCTCTCATCATTCTCAAAACTTTTTCTTTCTACTTGAGCCCTTGGTATCAGCTCCTGTTTTTCCCCTCCCTCCCTGCTATCTCTTTAAACCATGATAATTTATAAATTATTATTATTTTGTCTTCCCTTACCCTATCAGATGTCTCCCTTGGCCTACTTTGTGTCGTCTGTACCCCAGGGAGAAGGCCATATGTAGATCCCTGTAATTGGTTCCCCTTTTCTACCCCACCTTCCCTCCACCCTCCCAGTATTGCCATTCTCACCACAGATCTTGAATGGATCATTTGCCCTGGATTTCCTGGGTTTCCAGTTCCTATCTACACCACTGTATATCCTCTGATCTACTCGTATTTGTAAGGTATAATTGGGATCATGATAGTATGGGTGGGGAAGGAAACATTTAAGAACTACAGGAAAGTTATACGTTTTATTGTTGCTACACTGCACCCTGACTGACTCATCAGCTCCCTGCAATTCTTCTGGATGTCCAGTGACCTGCAGATGGGTCTTGGGTCCCCAATCTGCACTTCCCCTAATTTGCAATGACATGATTTTTTTGTTCTTTGATACCTGATCACTTTGATACCTCATGATCACACAGGCTAGTGTGCTTCTTATATGGTGTGGCCTTTGTTCCTTCTGAGCTAGTTGACCACTTGTTTACCTTCAAGCCTTTAAGACCCCAGATGCTATATCTTTTGATAACACCATCACTTTTCTTCACCATATTTGTTTATGCACCCATTTGTCTTAAGTGATCTTTCTTCAAAGAAATGGATAGACTGATTACAAACTTTACATGGACAGGGAATAAGCCCTGAGTTAGCAGAGACCTCCTTAAGAAGTAGGGCACAGTAGGAGGGCTTCCTTTACCTGACCAAAGCACATAGTTTACAGTCACAGTGTTCAAAAACACATGATATTGGTAAAATGACAGATACACAATGGAAAAAACAAAGCCCAGAAATAAAATTATCAACATACAGAAAACTGATCTTTGATAAGGGCTCCAGAAATATCAAATGTGAAGCAGATGGCCTCTTCAACAAATGATACTAAAAATGGATATATAGCTGAAGAAAAATGAAGCAAGACCTCTATCTCACTCCACGCACAAAAATAAATTCAAGGTAGATCACAGACATTGAGGTAAAGTCCCAAACTATTAGGGCCATCAATGACGGAATTGGGACCAATCTGAGAACTTTAGCACAGAGATTACATAGGCTATCAGAAATAGGGAAGGACACAGACACAGAGGAGGCACAAATTGAGAAGTGGGATAAGCTGAAGATAATAAAAAATAATTGGTGTACATTGAAAGAATTCACCACAAGAGTGATAAGAGAATCCATGGCTTGAGAAAACATTTTTATCAATGACACATCAGACAAGGGCCTTGTTACTAAAATCTACTATACTTGGCTTGCTTCGAAAAAGAAATAAAACTAATTGGTCACTGAGGAAGTTGGCAAAGGACCTGAACAGAAGTTTCACAAGGGCAGAAATCCAAATGGCCAATAAACATAAGGAAATATTCCTAGTCATTAGTCATAAGAGTAATGCTAGTTAAAATAAGTATGAGATATCACCTAATGCCCTCAAAGATAGCCCAATTCAGCAAATCAGAAAGCAACAAGTGTTAGAGGGTCTGTGGTGAGATAGGAACTCATCCATAGTGGTTTGATCTGTAGGCATGTACAGTCACTATGGAAGTAGATTTAGTGATACGTAAAACAAATGGAAATGGAGTTATCATACAACCCAGCAATCCCCCTATTGGGTATACCCAGAAAAGGCAGGAAACAAACCATGGTCAGACATCTGTGCCCCAGAGTTCATCATGGCACAGTTCACAGTTGCAAGGAGTTGGAAACAACTCAATGCTCCACCAACTGATGAATGGATTAAAAAACTGTGGTACATACATATACAATGGAGTACTACATATAGCAAAAAAGCCATAATGAACACATGAAACATATTGTGGCATGAGAAGAACTGGAGGAAATTATGTGAAGTGAAGTAAGCCAAGCACAAAAGGTCAAGTACACATGAGTCCACTGAGGTAAACTTCAAACAAAATGCAAAAGTGGCATAGGGGAAACCTGGAGTGAGGTAGTCAGGCAGGGGTCAGACCAAATCCAAGGGTCCATATGGTAGCCAATAAAATGGAGGGGGGAGGAAGAGGAAAAAAAGAGAAATGGATAGAGGGAAACAGGGCACTAACCCCCTCCCCCCAACAAGATGGGTTTATACCTCCACAGGGAAAGGGCACCAGACTTCAACCAGGTGCTCCAAGATGTGAATGCAACTTAGAGGCATGAATCAGGGGACCAAGAGAGAGGTCTGAGGGGCAGGTCCCAATTCCAACTACATGGACGCTGCCCCTACCCCCAGAAAAATTTCATTTCAGGGGACAGCACTAAAGCTACAGCTCAGGGAAAGGGACATGCATGTTTGATCAGAACACACAGGAGCAAATGAAGGGGGAGAGAGTGGATCACATCTTATGCTTTCTTTGAATGATAAGATAAGGAGAATTCAAAATCTGTTTTCACCATGACTTCCTAGAATTTTTCAAATCCTTTAAGAACCCTCAGGTTCACTTATAGTGGCCTTATCTTTTTTTTGGGGGGGGGGCATCACTGCTCTGGTGGTGGGAGTAGGAGGCCCAGCCCCACTGCTGGAATTGAACCTCCATCCTAGTGGGCCGCAGTCCCGCACACAACCACTACAGCACTGGGGCTCAGCCCTATAGTGGCCTTATCTTTTCAGGTAGGAATCTATTGACAAAAATGAAAGGTGAGCTGAACAAGGTACTGTGTGCATGTGTGTATACACATGTGTTTATTTGTAAGAGTACAGTGCTCTTACTGGCAGTGTTGCTATATATGTTTATGGGTGCATCGCCAAAGTCTGATTTTTTTTTTTTTTACCACAAATAGTTTTCACTTTTGAGCATGGGAAGTTTTTCCTTTGGTTTGTGGTTTGTGGTACTCTTTGTAGAATTAGTCTTTATTTTAAAGTGTATTTTTGTCTCTTGGGATGACACAGGGATGGCAATGTTGCTAATTACACTGAGACAGCTTAGTTTGTCCATGACTATTTTTCCCTCTCACTGAAGTTCTCAGCAACTTTGTTTTGGAAAAAAACTAAGATTCTACTTGCCCTTAATGTATTTTTCTTTAATTTGCCATTTTAGCTCACGTTTCATTAGGAATCTGGATATTTCCAAACTCATTTGCACACTAGATTTCTTGAAATTTTTCATGTCATCAATCAAATCAAAATTGGTAAAATAGATCAATCTTGAGTTCTGGATAATGGAATAAAGTTAGGAAAAATAGAAATGTTGATTTTAATTTCAGACAAATTTCTACATCACTGAATGAAAGATTTGCTGATTTCTTTTTTTCCACTGATGTCATCATCTAATTGTTTGGCTCTCCTGGCAACTGAAGAAAGAATGGTGCAAAATAAGACTGACTTGATGGTGACATTTCAATGTCTATTTCATTCTACACTGCTAATGCTTAACAGGAAAGATTGCAGAGTATGCAAAGGCATCAAGAGGCATAGACTACCTTTATGATGTGAACATTTAGAAATAAAATGCCTATAGTGCCCAGAGGTGTACTAAATCCAAAAAAAGCCCAAGAATTTACTCTACACTCACACCAGTGAATTGACTCTGACTCATAGTGAGCCTGTAAGACAGGCAGAACTACCCCTGTGAGTTTCCAAAGAGGGAAACCTTTTATAGGAGCAGAAAGTCTCAGTTTTCTCTCCAAGGGCTGGTAGGTTTGAACTGCTGGCTTTTCACTTAGCACCCAGTGCATAACCTATTATACCACCTGGACTCTGAATACTGGCCCATGTGAGATCAAATAAGAATCACTGGAGGCTGAAAATTTATATGTGGGTCGAGACGCCTTTGTGGGACGAATAACCTTTTCACATGGGGTTGCCCAATTCATAACAGTATCAAAGCTATATTTATGAAGTAGGAACAAAACTAATTTTATGGGTGGGGGGTCACTACAACATGAGGAATTGTATTAAAGGGCTGCAGCATTAGAAAGGTTGAGAACCATTGCTTTAAACAGTTTATAAAGTATTGTGAACACAAGCACTACACAACTGTGCTAATAAGTGTTTTGCAAACCCTTGACTACTGACTGATTCAGTGTGAAATATGCTTATGTAAAAAGTTCCTTTGAAATTACCAGTTTCTTAGTACATATATGACAAAGATAGTTTTTTAAGAGAAAATCATTGGTAAATTGTTTTACCATACAATTTAAACCTTGCTGCTTATACTCAAGAAGACTCATAAATGTTTAGGACAACCTATGGGCTGTGAACCCTTTGGGTGCTGAACGACGCTTTTACAGGGGTCACTAGATTCATAGCAGTAGCAAAATTAGTTATGAAGTAGCAACGAAAAAAATTTTATGGTGGGGAAGTCACCACACCATGAGGAACTCTAATAAAAGGTCGCAGCCTTTGGAAGGTTGAGAACCACTAGCTTAGGAGAATAAATGACGAACACGTGCTTTGTAGAAAAAATATATACTTTATTTTTAACCAGAAAGGTGCAAACAGGTAATTTTTGGTCACACTCTCAACAAAGAAACTGTCCAGAAAACAGTCATAGTCAAAGTAGAAACAAATATTTCCCAGTGGAAAAACTGATCATCCATAAAACCATTCTTCCTCTTTTGAATAAAGACCACTTGTTCATTAAAGCGAGGCTAGCCTATTTCCCATCCAAAGTCACACTTCCATGGAAACTGCTGCCTCACCTTTGGTAAACCTATCTGGAGGAACGGTCACTCAACTGAACAAAGTTTCCATGTGAGTATCCATTTCAAGCTTTGAATTATCGGACAAACTTTATGCCCTTCCTATGGTGGTCAAAAATAGAGGTTAATCATTTGAAATTTCAAGGCATGGACAAGAAAATCAAACACTTTACATTAACTTAGATAGCTGTACAAATTAATTTATACACAATATCTACAAGAGAAAAATTTAAAAGTCTGGCTTGTTACAGGCAAACTAACTTGCCACAAGCTGTCCAGTCTAATAGACAGGATTCTGATTCCTGAACACTGCCATTCAAATCAGAATGTCAAAGCTGAGACTGCTGTTCTGACTTCCAGAGCAACTTGACTCAGTCTCTTGATGGCCCAAGAACACACATTCTTACGACTGCTGGAGTTGCAGGCAGGTCATTGAGCTTGCTTACAGGTTCCCTCTCCATTACATTTCCAACATAGGAATGCCAACCTTCCTGATGCTACTCATTTCTCCTTGTGCCCTCCTACTGCACCCTAAACCCCACCCTATAAATCACCATGATACTGTGCACTAATGTGGTGCCACTGTCAAGTTTTACTTTCTTCAAACCAGTGTCTGGAGTTGATAGATTATTTGCTTGAATGCCACAGAGCACAATGTTTTGATTCAGGTGGGAATTCATTTTCCAAGTTAGAAAAATAGATTTAAATAAGTCGTGCTAGCTGAAATCATGTTTACACACACACATAGACACACACAATGAGATGTGAATCAGTTCAAGTTACATTCTAATGAGATAATATCTCTCACGCTCTGGCTTTAAGCCATGTCTCCATGCATCTTCCTATAATACGGTGATTCAAAGATGTCATTGTCTCCCGGGCAGTTGTAATGGCAGGCGCAGGTCTTGATAAACATCACATTCTTCTTCATGACCTCACCATCAGAACACTTGAACTCCACGGGCAAGGTGGTGGTTCTGTGAGGTGTGCAGCACCGGCCATCAGTGCAGACTCCGCAGAACTTGACCTGGTAGGTTTTCACACTGGTGCAGCCAGAAAGCTCAAACTTGATAGTCTTCACAATTTTGGTGGTACGGATGCACCTTTTGCCCTTCTAAGAAAGATAAGGGAGACGACAGGGGGAAAAAAAATTCAGTGACTTTACAAAAGGAGTAGCCTGTTTGAACTCAGTGTTACTAGACACAGTCTTAACTTTATCTGACTTTTGCTTATATTTTGAGGGGAGGAAGTTTGAGTTTCACTTGCAAGTGATCTTAAAATAGAGCTAGCCTATCTTAGAATGTCTCAAACTTATGAATGCTGGAGAAGATTCTGCAGCAGGAAGCTGGTGGTTCCTGTTATGCAAGATCCCATTCCCTTAAAATAACCCAATGGTTAGATATTTGGGGGAAATAATGGATGGGTGGCCTCTAATAACAAGGCTAAGTTTTGGTCCCACCCACGCTCATTTCAGGAAAATTAGCACAGAGAAGCTAAACAGTAATATACCTTAATGTTCTGTTCCAGGGCAGCTTCACAAGGCCTGACCATGCAGAGGCGGTTCTGCTTTTCCAGCCTGCAGATGGCGTTGTCATTGGTAACCCGGGTGGAGATGCCCATCCCACAAGTCTTGGAACAGGCACTCCACTCTGTGGTCTGGACCAGGCAGTTTCCTCGCATCATCTTTGGGTCTGGGCCAAACGTGTCTTCGAGCCGGTAAGCTACGAGGGCAGAGCACACAAAACCTAGGTAAGACGTCCACAGTTGGGCTCCTTCCCCTGGGCTCACTGTTACAGGCGCAGCTCACACAGGTGACTCACGACTCGACTTACCTGCGAGCGCAGAGCCGACCGCCGTGCGCCCCTTGGCCTCATCGCAAGCCCACTCCTCGCAGCATTTGCCTGGCACTTTGATCAAATGCGGGGAAGGGCAGTCAGGGCCTGGAAGACGAACTGTTGGGGCGCACAGGGGAACGCAGCCGAGCCCTCCATTCAAGCAATGGCACGTTGATTTGCAGCCAACCACGAAGGTCTCTCCACTCTGGTACACCTTCCCTTCGAAGGAGCAGGAGGCCCCTTCTTTAGCTGAAGGAGAGGAAAGAGATGCAAGGGTTATGGCCAATGGGCCCGGGATGTGGAGGGACTATGAGCTTCTGGTGTAATGTGAAATTCCATTTTCACTTGGGAGTTTCGGGGAGTGGAGGGGCGGGAACGCGCGCAGCGCGGAAGTCGGGGCTTCCAGTCCTACCTGTGCACACTCCGACCTCAGGGGTCTTGGAGGAGCTAAAGTCACAGTAGAGGTCTTTGTGCGGGTCGCAGCGATCACGTTTCGTGCACATCTCGCCTAGTTGCTTGGCGCACACGCGGCAGCAGCCGCAGCCGTCCTCCACCAAGCTCACGCCGGGCGGGCAGGTGGTCTCTTGCCCGGTGGGGCACTGGCACTGCTCCACGCAGTCCTGCTCGCTGGCCGTCTGCGGAGAGAGGCGGCGGTCAGCAGGGCGCTCGGCTCAAGCAGGACGCGGACCGGTGCCCTTTGCGGCGCAGAGTCCCCCCCAGCAGCCCCAGGCCCGGCGGGCGTGGCGGTGCTTACCCAGCTGCAGAGGGCGAGCAGGAGCGCGGAGGCGAAGAGGACGGAGCCCATGCCGGCGGCAGGCGCGGTCGGGAGCGGCAGCGGCGGACTGCGGCGGGACAGACGCGGGGTGGCGGTCGGCCGACGACCTTGGACTTGACTTGCGCTGGAGGTGGTGGCGGAGCTGGAGGCTGCGGGCCGGCGGCTGGCGTCAGACTCGAGGCGGTGGGGCGCCTTTGGTTGGAATTGCACTGGCTGCCTCCTCTGGGGGGAAGAGTTGTTGTGTGAGGTTGGGGCTGGTGGCCCGGCCTTTTATACGCTCAGGGCTGGCCCAGCCCGCCAATGAGCTGAATGGAGTCCTACACAAACAGGGACATTCCTCGCATTCCTCCCCCCCTTCCTGCCCCATCAACTCACACCGGATTGATCCTGACCCCTTGACACTGGACATTCCTCCCGTCTGAAAAAGCTGGCACACTCCATCCTAAAGAGGGGGGCGCGGGAGGTGGAGTGAGGTGTGTGTGTGTGGGGGGGGGGGGGGGGGGGCGGGAAGCCTAGTATTTCCAGCACCAAATAGGACTTTTTCCAGTTGCTTTCACACCACTCCCGCTTTTTATAATTTAAAAAGAAGCTGGCCATCCTTATTATTTTATAAGACCCACTTCTGTCCCTCAAGGCTGTGCCTGTTCTACCCACCAACTGAAACACTCTTTAGGAAGTAGGTAGCTGAAGAGGCTGTAAGTGCTGCGTTTCCTAAAACAATCAAAAGAACTTCCTTTATATATATTTCCCCCCCCGTAATTATTTTAGTGCTAGAAAGTTGTATGGGCTTGAAACTCGGCAGAGGGCAGAACAGGAGTTATGTAATCTTAACTAGCTGAAGTTTCTGAGATGTCTACCTGCACAACTTGAACTCCATTTTGGAATAATAGGCGTTTGACCCGTTGTCATTTGAAATACAGGTTTGGCTGCTCATTGCCAAATAAGATAGAGAACTAACCCAAGAGTATGTCTCTAGCTGCAGCTTGCTGGGGAGAATTCCAGGATGCTTATTTTGTTATATCCTTTAAAATATGTAGAAATTTTATTGTTGGAGGTATGAGGAGGACGAGGGAATAAGTGGCCATCAACAGTTCCAGAAAAATGGGTCGATTGTTAAATTGGAGCAGTATAAAGATTTTTAGTGTGCTGTGAAAGGAATTGTGTGTTTCACCCCCTAATATATGTTGCAAATACTCGTGTCCATTCCTGTGGTTATAGCCCCTTTTAGCCATAGGTTTTTTTGAGGGTAAGACATATCTTGAACCGATATTTTTTGGAATGTACAGGAGATGAAATAAGCTATAGGAAGAAGCAGAGACACAGGAAAAGAGCAGTCATATCACAAGAACATCATCCAGAAGCAGAAGCAGGTGAGGTGCCTTCCAGAGCCAACAAGGGAATCTTTCCCTAGAGCCAACCAGCACCCTGAATTCTGACTTCACTTCCCCTAAACTATGAGGCCACGGAGTTCTGTTGGTTAATGCCTCTCACATGTGGTCTTTCTAAAATAACCCTCAAACTCTAGACAACAAAACCAGAAATTGTTTCTGGAAGTCGGGTGCTACTTTAACAGAGTTGTATAACGAGGATATCATTCTTGAGTTGGGTAATGAATAGAAGCTGGAAGAATTTAAGAGTCTAATTCTAAAAATCCAGATTGCCTTGAAGAGAATCGTGGGAGAACTATAAAAATCAAAGAAAATGATGGCCATGGGATTGGACAATGTTTTTGTTTGTTTTGTTTAGTTTTATCTTTAATGTGGTACCAAATAGTTTATATGAATTATGTTCAAATATTTGGTGGGAAGTGGAACTTCTAATTGATGAGTTGGGATGTCTGACTAATGAGATTTTGCAGCAAGATATACAAGGAGCCACACAATATATCCTCATCAGTTATAATGAGAGATTAATGAGATGGACTTACAAATGAACTCTGAAAAATGAAAATTTTAAGATATGGAAAATTCCATGATGCAAATTAAAGCTATATATGCTAGAATATTCATCGGTGACATGACTACAAAAATCTTTTGTTAAAGAGATTAACCCAGTGACTAATGGATTGAACCAACTGCCACATCATAAAACCAGAAGGAGACAAAGACTGAGCAACAGAGTGTTAGTCTGCCTCTTGGAATTCAGATCAAAGGATCAACAGATCAAAGCATCTGCTTCTCTTGTCCTGCAACCCTCTTAGCACATTAGAGGGGTTGAAACTGTTGAAAGAAGCACATGCAGCAGGCCCTCTCCATTTCTGAGGCTGGGGCCATGGTCTGTCTCTATGTAGAGTCCTCTCTAATCTCAGCTTCAGTATCACCTTCCAGTATCATCACCTTCTGGAATGCCATTGTGCTCCTTCAGTTTTAGGTGGTTCTATATAGGCAGATTCTATCCTTCTGTTCCTTGACAGCCCTGTCCCTTCAGCTTTGAGCAGCAACCTTCTCCCCTTGGCATACCTTAATGGCAAGCCCAAATTCTAGAAATCCAATACTTTGAAACCTAGAAGGCTTTACACAACACTTTAGGGATGATGTGAAGGGGGGGTGAGTGTGTTTTACATGTAGTAAGATCACATATTTTTGTCCCTAAGGTAGAATGTTATGGTCTTTCTCTCCCCACTTCCCACCCAACCAAAAAAATTGTATTGTAAGTGTCTAGCTTCTATATTTGTGATTATAACCCCATTTGGAGTAGGTTGTCTTTGTTATGTTAGTGAGATAGGATGAGTGCAGGTTGCATTTTGAGCCAATCTTTCTTTGAGCTACAATGGAGATTAAATATGTATGTGAGAAAATTGGAGATGAGGAAAGATTGATACCAGGCCACATGAAGGTTGCTTTAGAGCAGAAACCCAAAGAGGTGGTGACATTTCTCTAGACCTGATGGACAGAGAGGACTTCCCCTTGAGTTAGTGTTGGTTTTTAACATCCTGAACTGTTAGAAAAAAACATTGTGTCATCACTTGTGGTTTCTCTTATAGCAGTACTAAATAACAGAGACAGAAGCTCTGGTCATTTGGATGGGTTGGAAGAGGGGTATATAGCAAAAAGGTCGGGGCTTAATTAGGGGTATTTTAAATAAGGCTGTACTGTGGTTTTGAGGAATGAACAATTTTTCATATACAAAGACGTTTATCCCACAAAGGTAGATTTTACTTGATTTTCCTTGAAGTAAATATTTGTTTAAATAACAAGAATGGTGTGCCCCATTATGTTTACTTATTTACCCAAGGAACAGGCAACTTTATTGCAGGAAGGAAAGACAAAGTAAAGGAAAGAATTGATTTTGTCCTTCTTTACTATGTGCAGACAGCAACTATGGCTAAGAAAACCTAAGCTCAGCTCCACTTCTTAATAATGTTAGTTAGCTTCACCAAAGACTCAATTAATTAATTGTGCATTCACTGAGCATCTACACTGTATAGTTGCTTTTCTAATAACCTCCCATTATTTTATACACAGAAAGGATTCCAAGGTAATTGTCACGTCATATCATTTGACTGTAGTGTTCACTGTTGAATGAATCTAAACCAGTCATTGGTTTTGTTATTATGGTTGTTGTTATATATGTTTAATATAAGTGTTTTTGTTTTTAATGTAAGGCAGTCTTCGACACTAACATGTTTAAAAGGGATTCCATTTTTTCTTTGGGGTTTTAATTTCTTCTGCTGATTAGTAGCCAAGAAAATCATTTTCACTCCACCTATGTTACACGAACATCACCTCTCTTTTGTGCACTTTACAACCAGCTTGAAGAAGGAGTCCTCACATTGTCTGCGGGAAACTCCTTCAAGAGAGGCAAATGAGAGAAAGCCAGCTACTTAAGGCTATTCAAGATGGAGAGAAGACTGGGACACATCAGCGTGTTGTTCACCACTCCACCCACCTCCACCCCAGGAAAAGAAGGAGAACCTTTTTTTTATAGGAGTGTGGGGAGAACATTGCTGAAATATAAAGCTAAGATCAGAGAGTGGGGAATGTTTTGGAGTAGACACAGATAGCTCTGTTGGTGAGTATGGTGGATGGTTGTCGAAAAGTAACCTCAGATGGAGATGGGATGCCAAACAATGATTGTAGGGATCCTAAGGGGACAATAGAGCAGACTTTTTTGTTCTTGGGTGGAAACTCTGACTATGTTTCTACTCAACACTCAGTGAACTGCCCCATGGACTAAGCACCATGGTGACCTTGGGCCATGACTTTGCAGGCATCTTGCTTAACATAGGAGCTACACTAAAAGTACTTAACATAGAGGCCTAGTTGAATGAACTAAACCCTGGTTTGAAGTTGTCTACACCCTTGCACTGCAATCTGGGGTGCTCAGATGATAGCAGAAGCAGAGAATGACTGACCAAGAACTGTGGAAGTGATAATTATTAGACCTTGGTGTCAACCCCTGTTTTGGTGGGTATCCAATAGAAAGAGACACAGAATCAGCATATATTTAGTACCTTGAAGTCCCCCTCCTAGTGACATACCAGGTTTGGATCTGTTGGACAGAAATCTGCACTTGGAAAAGTTGATCCAGGAAATCCCCCCCTGGCACCAATCTCTATAATGAGGATAGACAGAGCTCATGTGATCCAAAGATAACACTAACATAATTCAAATATGACAAAGAGAAAAACATCAGAGTTTAACTTGCAAGTACCTAAATTATAGAAGGTTATAAAGGAACCTGAAACCCATCTGTAGAGTATTGAGTCAGATTAAGCTCTGGCAGATGCTTTCTAGCTACAGGCAAGGGTCTCAAATAGCTTAGTGTCAGATAGAAATCATTGTAATCTAGATTATGCTAGATAAAACTTGACACTTGGTCAGTTGACCCATCTCTTGACCCAACCTTAATTTGTTCTAGGTACAAGAATTTCTTGCTATTCCATGACAAAAATTCCTTCCTTGGATTTTTAAATACTCTGGATAGTCTTTTCTTTCTTACTCATTATTTCTATTGTTATCCTTGTATCATTATCATTTTATCCTGCCACTTTATTATGTTTTTGTTTCTTATTGCTTCTGTTGTGTTTTCCAGTTTATGAAGCACAGAAGGAGTAAATGATGCATAGAGATAATAAGTGACATAAGGGTTTATAGGAGTGGGAGATGAAGGTTGGGGGAATATGGGGATATTCAGGAGGGATGGGGGAGCACTTGAACTGATTTTGATTACACAACTCATTTTAAAAGTGATTTAACCATGGGGGGGGGGGGAATGTTTTACAATCGATTGTGGTAATGATTGCACAATTCTTAACATGATTGAACTATTGAATTTTATGATGTGTGGATTATGTGCTAATAAACCTGTATAAAAAGAAAGGAAAAAAGTCATTCAAACTTCAACATAGACCACATCATCTGTGCACAATTACTTTATTCAATTGTCCACATGGTGACAGTGTAGTTTCATGTCAATCAGTGCACATGGAGCTCAGGAACCTCAGGAAGCATTTTCATCATTGTTATTTAATGTTCTTTCCAAGTATTCCGCAAACAGAAGAGGCCTACAAGTTCCTATTTAAAGAAGGAACATTCCAAGTTATGTTAATAACCACATGTGTATTAAAGGCAACTTGGCCCCCAACACTTTCTTCCTTTGTGGATGGTTTTAAAAGTCCAAAATATGTGGGATACCACAATGAAATCTTTCAAGACCTAACCCCCAATTATATCTACCACTAATTGGTTAGAAAGGTGTGGTACACAGGGAAGGATAGGGATGTCCAGTGCATGCCTTACCTGGGATGGATGTGGGCTTGGTGGTGAGATCTGGTGGCTCACAGGGAGAGGTAGGTGAGAAAACAGTGGGGGACTTTTCCAATCTTCCAAAGTGTCTGTGAGCCACCACCAACGGCATCATGAGTAGCAGGGTGGAGACTCATTGATGAAGTGGATACATTGTAGGAGTGGGTTACAGTTGGGTAACCTGGGTTAGATTCCTGGAACGGCCATTCACAAATTCCAAGAAAGTCATAGCCCCAGATTTCCATTTGTAAAATGAAAATAAAAATTCTAAGATATAATGAGAATTAATTAGGTTTAGATTTTCAGACAACTGAAACATTTAAAAACATTTTCTTTCTCTATATCTATTTCTTCATACTAGCACACTTCTCTTTTGTTAAATGTCATGACATATCCTAAAACAAGTTTATTTTTACCATCAAAGAATCATAGGGTGATCACATGATCCCCTCCAGTCTCAAAACACCATAGTTTGCTCCAAATTGACGGTAAAGATAAAAAATGCATATTAAAATGGAGACAACACATGTAATTTCAGCTATGTTATGAGTTATAGGGTTACATGGAGGCTTTTATAGAAAATAATTTTTGAAGAGGATAAGATAAAAGAGTATTAAAAGGAAAAGATAGAGCAGGAGAAAGAGAAGGAAGAAGGAGAGAAGACACTCAAGACATTCACAGAATCAGAAGTATGTTTATATTGTGATTCTTACCATCAAGTGCCAGGAAATTCAAAAGGAAAGGCTGACACTCTGTCCTTAACTCTTGCCATGGGATTTGAATTCTTGTACTCTTATAAATGACTCAGCAAATGTTTGTGTGCTTCTGGGCGGGGAAGTGGAAATAGTGGCTTCTTATAACTTGGTCCAGCTCTTGACTTATCCTAACCCTTTCAATTGACAGCAGATCAGAGGTGGGGTTAAAAAAAAAGTCTTTGAATCTGTGCGTAAAATAGCTAAGATGCACTAATTCTGCCTTGGAAGCAAGTGTTTATCTAGCAAATGCTTTACAGAGGACTTTTTTCCCACTTTCGCCTGGTAAAATGAGGAATTCACTTAGTTGGCTTTGCAGTCTTGTTTGCTGAGCTATCTAAGGTAGGAGGGTGTCTGCTTGGGCACCATTTGCACAGGCCGTTTAGTTAAGTCTTGTATGATGTGCAGCTGTGCATGTACTACATTCCTTCCCTTATGCTTTTTGTTGATTTTTCCCCCTTGAAAAAAAGGGCACTTGATCGGGTATCAGACATAGAGAAAACCTGGCAGAACTACAGGAAAGTGGCTAGACTTGAAGTGTTTGTGTACTTAAAGAAGGAATCTTGCACATTTTCAACTTTCAGTCATAGACATTTTCTTATAAGGAAAACCAGGCGTCTGTGCCAGCCCTCAAAGCGGAAATCAAAGATCCCAGGGAAACATATCCAAGGAATGTCTCTTGGAGCCAAGACCTATACGCAAGGCATACACTGAGTTGTCACTTATAGGAAGGCTGGTCCTATATGAGCATCTAGACAGTGAGCAATCTGTTTTGATGGTGGGCTGGGAATAGGTTTTGGATGTTGCTAACATACCTCAAATTCAATCATGTAAATGAATTCCACCAAAAAATAGAGTTCCAGGAAGTTTTTTTTTTTAAACTAGTAATAAATGTTTTCCTGGAATCTTCAGGGAGCCTGGCTTGGCTTACATTACCTTATATTTGCTTACAGAGAAGGTTAAGAAGAGGACTTACTCTTTGAAAGTTCAGAAATGGGATTGAAGACATGTCTATGTTAGACAGAGTTCTCTAGAGAAACAAAACAGGGACACTTATGATTATATAGATATATTTATGTAGATAGATATATAACATAAGAAATAAACAACTAGTACATCTATAGAGCAGTACAAATCATTCAATGCAACTCACTTCTGTGAGACAGCTAATACACTGGTAATCCTTCAAGTCTTAAGGGCCATCCAGTGCAAGTCAAGGAAGCAGAAAGCTGAGTCCTCTGTAGAGCAGTTTGGGCTGTCAGGTCACTGGCAGCAAACAACAAGGCAGGTCACTAACAGTCAGTCAAAGGACAGAGTCTGACGATTCTCCAGGAGCATGGCGAAGTAAGTCTTGAAGGAACCTCAAGCTACAGTGACACAGTCCATAGGTTAGGTGTCCCATGGGTAGTGTAGCTTGCAAATTGAGGCAATGACCAAGCTATAGCAACTACACACTGATCCCACCCTCAAAGCGCAAGAGATAAGAAAGTCAAGGCTTTCCTGAGTCATTTATCTCTCTGCTCTTCAATTAATCCCACATGTGTTCATTGGCCAGGTTGGCACAATAACTCTACCTATCACACAAGGTTACATTTGCTTCCTGTGGGCTGCTTGCTTCTCCTCCGTGGTTCTCCAGCTTTTATAGGACGTTCTGATATAGCGGTGTCTGTCAGTTGGCAGTCAAGTCTCTGCTATGGGCTTTGCCTTACAGACCTGCATTAGTTTGTTCATGGCCGTGCTCATAGGGAGCACTGGGGGTCAGGGGAGTGACAAAAAAAAGCTTCCATTTATTTGTTTAAAATAAGTTTCTTCCTTTTCCCATCCTTTCCCCTTCAAATGAAGATTCTTTCAATCCATTTTGTTAGTTGAAGTGGAATCTGGGACTGCCTTTAGTCTGCCTGTTATTCTGAGGTGGTGCGAGTCAGCGTGGGGAGCTGTTCGAGATGGGGAGGGGCCTCTTACACTTTGGGTGCCAGGTTGGCTACTCAAACTTTCTACAACTTATCCACCGGGGTATGTATCACCCTTTGCTTCGTCAACCAAAATGTGAGCAGTCATCTTGGTAACACTTAGGCAAGAGGTCAGTAGGGATGAAAAATGAGAGGAAACCATTTTCAAAAAGGGTTATTTGGGAAGACTAAATCGATAGTATTCCTCCACTTCTCTGTCAGTTGGTGGTCCTGTGGTGGCTTGTATGTTGTTGTGATATTGGAAGATATGTCACTGGTATTTCAAACAACAGAATCACCCCCCAAGTGAACAGGTTTCAGCAGCACTTACAGATGAAGAGCAGACTACGATGATGAAATATGTCATACACTTCAGAGGAAGTAGCTTCTTAAAACCTTAGGGATAGCAGGAGAACATTGTCAGATGCTGAAAACCTCACAAATAGTGGCAGAACCCTATGAGAGAAAGTGCCAGAAGATGGGCCCCTCTAGTCCAAAGTCTTTTGCAATAGCTGCCTTTTCGAAGTAGAGTTGATAGTAATGTCATCGATGGGGCTTAGCCATCAGGGACATGGCTCAACATGAGAAGAAATAGCTGCCACCATGAAAAAGGAAGAAGTTTGACAAGACACAATGACCGGGTGGTACAACCATGGGCTCAAATGTAACAAAAATTGTGCGGATGGCACAGGTCTGAGCAGTATTTGGTGTACAGGGTAAACATGCATGTGCCTTTGGAGAGTCCGCAGGACTGGAGTTGGAGCAAATTCAGGGCCCATTGACTCTTTCTGTGAAATCTCTCCTTAATTTTGGTCAAGAAGCCTGAGGCCCCTTTTCACAATTGTAAAGTTTCCTGGAATACCTATTGAAAATCAATAGATGGACAGAGGACTTGCAGAAGGGGAGACCCCCATACCTGCCATGTACCTGTTTGATCCCCAAATTTCCCACCTACTCACAGTTATTGTGTGGTTCAAGGAGTCAGTATTCATAAAAGCACTTTCATACAAGGTACTCAAAAATTCAACCAAACTCACTGCCATGAAGCTGATTCTGACTCTATAGGGGAGCATAGGACTGTCTCACTGCCCCTGTGAGTTTTCACAACTGTCACTTTACAGTAGTCATTAGTCTCTTCCTTCTCACGTGGAGCTGTGGTGGTTTCCAACTACTGAACTAAAGGCTAGCAACGTAACACATACTGACTATGCTATCAATTACCCTTCCACTGCTGGTTTCAATTGGTCTCCTGTCTCCCAAACCAGCACAGTCTGGCTTTATCACAGTGCCCAACTTCACAGGGATGTACAGTGTTAATCTCAGAAAAATGTAAATCTTATTCATTGACTTTTAAGATTAAGTGCTCAAAATTGATAGAGATGTTAAGGAAATGAAACCTGTACTTATATTTTACCTTTTGCATACTTCACTATCATCTGTATGAAATTAATTGTGATCATGGATTCTATTTTTGTTAGCATTGACAAGCTTTACGATTTTATTCTATAGACAAATGTACTGCTGCTTCTCCACTAATAAACAAATCCAGCTAAAGTGAATCAAGATGGTGAGTATGCTTTCACGTAAGGAGGATTAATGTCAGGGTGCGCACATCGAAAATGGTCAATATCTCATGCTATCCAATCACATTTTATACGGAGACTTGGAATAAATAAAGATCTGAAGTCATTGCTAGGTGCACTCAAGGTGCTTTGACTCATTGTGACTCTATGTACAACATATTGAAATGCTGCTCGGTCCTATGCTCATTATTGCAGCCACTGTGTCTGTCCATCCTGGAGAGTGTCTTCCTTTCTTTCCTTCACCCTTTACTTTAGTAGGAATGTTGTCCTTCTCCATGGACTCATCCCTCTTGATAATTTGTTCAAAGTATGTGAGAGGAAGTCTCACTCTCTCAATTCCGAGGAGTATTCTGGTTGTAATTCTTCTAAGACATTTTTGTCTGTTTTGGAAGCTTGTGACATTCATAATAGTCTTTTCCAATAATGCAATCCAAAGGTATCAATTCTGCTATAGTCTTTCATATTCACTCCCTAGCTTTTGGAATGCATAGGACATAATTGAAGAAATCATGAATATGAAATTGTAGCATCTCAATTGGTATTCCATTATTCCTTAGAGTCTAGTTTCTCATTGATGTCTTCTTGTAATACCATCAACTCTTGATCACATGCTGTACTATGAAATGGTTTAATGTCAATCAATCAATTTTGGTATAATTTCTCATATATATTATTTTCATCTTATTTTTGTTGTTGAATATTTTGCCAATATTTTGCTATTGTTAGGTGTTTCTGAGTTATTTCTAACTCATAGCAAACTTATGTATAGCAGAACAAAACACTGCCCAGCCCTCTTCCATCTCACATGCATTCATATATTTGAGCAAACCATTGCTGCCCTTATGTAAGTCCTTTTATTGAGCGTCTTTCTATTTTTCATTCACTTACACTTTGGTGTCTGTCTCTGCATGGGTTCTCCAGAGAAGCAAAAACCAGTGGTGTGTACACACACACACACACACACACACACAGTCAATGGTTCACACAATTATACAGTCAGACAAGTTTCAAGTCCATGGGCCAGACGTCATATTGAAGACTCTACTGCTTTGGATAGCTGTAGGGAGTCTTGAATCCAAGCTTAAAAGTTCATACAGCAGACTTCAGAATGTAGAGTTGAATGAATGTAAGACTTGCAGGTAAGATGACAGGCTGCTGGCAATGTCCACACGAGACAGGCGATATACACCATTGGCTCACATCTAAAGAACCAGAGGTTGGATGGCAAGTCAGATGCTGGATCCAGACCAAGCAATAAACAAGTTTTCCCCACATACCCACTTATGTTGGCTGCTGCCCACACCTCTGAGGAAGCTCACAGAAAATCTCATTTTGGAAGTGACTACATTGTGTTAGATCTAAACATCGAGGATTACTAAGTCTTAACAGTCCAACCAGTGAGAATCTTAGCCCAGGAAAGTGAATAAAAAACCTTAACCATCACAGTTTAATTCTCCTGGGACTAATCCAATATGTTTAAAGCACAAGCAAATGAATCTGACCCTCCTCACTTCTAAGAAACATCCTTTCTGTACTTCTTCCAAAGCAATTCTATGACTGCTCAGTGTGTTGTACTGTGGTGAATTTTGTGTTGTTACAATGCTGGAAGCTACATGACTGGTATTTATAGCATCAGTAGTATTACTCATAGTGGATAGGTTCCTGTGGAATTTCCATACTGAGACAGAGTAGGAAGGAGGACCCAGTGATCTCCTACAAAATAGGCCAGTGAAAATATTATGAATGACAATGAACTATTTATTGCCTCATATAGGTTTGAGTGATGAGTCCCTCAAGTTAGATGCCACTCAAAATGCATGTGGGAAAGCGCTGTCTCCTCAAAATAGAGTCTTTAGTAATGCAGAGAAAGTAAAGCTTTAGGGAGATTCATTTGCTAATGTGGCATGACTCAAAATATAAAACAGTTGCAAGCATCCATTAATTACTAGAATGTGGATTCTATGAAAAAATACCGAATGATGGAGGAAGCATAGAAAGAAGAGGGAAAGAATAGACAGTTACTGTGAGAACCAGTTCACAAATCCACCATGGACAGTTGCAATTAAAAGGGATAGTTGAGATAGAGAAGAACAAGTAGAAAAAATGTTGGTGCATAGGGAACTCAAAGAGAAGAGACTTCAAGGCCCAGATCTTTACTTGAGGCAGGTTTCTATACAGCACATATCTCAAACCCTGAATTCTATGGCAAGTTCCCACACAAAGGGCTTATTGATAGTTATTTGAAGGCAAACAAAGAAGCAATAATATCTTAGCCAATATGTCTATGGTATGGAGGGGAAGACAAAGCCATGAGCAGGGAGTACAACTGAACTCTCGAAGAATGCCATGTGGCAGCCATTTCTCAGCGAACAGGAGGGAAAGTGTCTACCTTATCTTAGGTGAAGGTCAAACTATGTAATGCATCAGCTCCTTCCGATGAGCTGTCAGCACTTTCTCAGGAGACCTTGTCTAATCTGTGGAAGGTGCTAATCATGTCCTACTAGAAGAAGAAATTAGGTTCACACTGTCTCATGAATGCACTCTCTTAATCAGAAGCTTGGGACAGTGTTCTCCGCTTTCAGACTTTGTGATCACAGACTTTGGCACATATTTCTTTCTCAGAGTTTATCTTAAGACAATCTGTTCCCACAAGTCACATTTTGCCAGCAGAATCCTCCCAGGTTACAACTTCAGGCTCAATTTTTTTCCTTCCAATTCTTTCAGCTTGAAAAATGCTGAATGTGTTCTTATCTTTTGGTTTTCTAATTTTAGATGTTTGCACATTTCACTGGAACCCTTCAGGTTGTCTTTTGGGGTCGTGCTTTGAAATCATCTGTTCAGCTCTTTTATTTCATCATTTTAAAATTTTACTTTAGTTACTCTTTGTTCAAGAGCAAGTTTCAGAGTCTTATCTGACATTAATTTTGATCTTTTTCCTGATCTTTTATTTTCTTCATGCATGATGTCATTCCACAATTAGTCTGGTGTTTAATTCTTAATGTTCAATTAACCAATCAATACTTGAGATGGTCTTTGAATTCATATGGGGAAAACTCAAGAGTATCCTCTGGATTTTGTTAACTTGTTTTAATTTTCTTCAGCTTGAACTTTTGTAGAAGCAGTTATCTCTTCCAGAGTTAGCCCTGGGCCTTGTTCTGACTTATATTGAACTTTTCTATCTTTTCTTTCTACAAATATAATCAATTTGATTTCTGTGTTTTCTAATTTGTGAGTCTCATGAGTATAGCTACTATTTTTGTTTTTTATGAAGGGTACTTGGAGTGAATAAGTCATTGGTCCTGCAAAAATATATGATATAATTAATATAACTTCTATCAGAAATTCTTTATTTTCCAGTTACTGATCTTTGTTTCCAAGAAGCCCTGGTTGTGTAGTTGGGTGTGAATTGGGCTTTAGCCACAAAGTCAGCCACCAACAACTCCACAAGAGAAAGGTGAGTTATTCTACTTCCATAAAGATGTACAGTCTTAGAAACAGATTGGGGAGTTCTGCTCTGTCATCACAGACTCAATGACAGTGAGCTTGGTTTCTTTTGGGGTCTATGTTTCCAACTTTGATGTTTCAATCACCAGTAATTACCAATACATAATGGTTACATGTATGATCAATTTAAGGCTTCAAAAGTTGGTAAAATCCTTAATTTCTTTACCTAGTAATTTGTTTGCACTAGTAGTAGTTGTTTAGATTGGAAAACTGTTATAAGTCTTTCTTATAGGTGTGTGGATATTATCCTCTCACTAGCAATGCTCTTTTGATGATGAATGTGATGTCCTGATGGCAAAATGGTTAAAATCCTTGCCTGATAATTGAAAGGTTGATGGTTTGAATCTACTATCCCTAGTCAGAAGAAAGATGTGGCAGGTTACTTTCATAAAGATGTAGAATGATGGAATCCCTCTGCCCTATAGAGTTGTGATAAGTAGAAATATACTATATTGTGTTGAGTTTTTGATATCCTAGGCATTAGTGAGCTGAAATATTTTAGGCACTATTTATGTAGCACTACTATTTAAGAAATACCAAGTGAATGGCTTTAGCAAACTGAAATTTATTCTCATAGTTTAGGGGGATGAAAATGTGAATATAGTGTGCCAGTCTAGGGGAATATCTTTTCTCTCTGTTAGCTCTGGGGACAGTTCTTTTCTAAATTGAACATCCCTTGGAGATATTTATTTATTATGGCATCAATATTCACAGACTGTAAGAGGTTTAGGGTGCAAAGATCCTGAGCTCAAGGAAAAGCTCCACTCCCAGATCTGCTTTGTTGATGGCATAAAGGGCACTCTGATCTCTTCTTGGTTGTTTAATCTCCTTTATATCTCAAAAGAGATTGCCTCAAAATACAACTTAATCCTGGAGATTGCATCCTGCTTCAATAACACAACTGCCACTAACCTTGCCTCACTAACTTCGTAGAGGTTAGGATTTACAGCATGTTGGGTAATTACATCAGGTTACAAAAGGGATACAGATAATCATGGCTTTGCCAAATGAATACATATTTTGGTGGGAGTGGTGGCGGTGGGGAGATACAATTCAATGCAAAATAGTCTTGTTCTGATCATCTTGAATCTGACAAATACATTGACTACTATGTTGAGAATGACACATGGAAGTGAAATGGTATTCTTTGTAACCCCTTCTACTTTTTTTTAAAGAATGTATTTCATGACAGACTGTAAGATAAACTCATCAGCACTAAAGTGCTAATATATATATATTTTTTGAAGTCTGCCTTGATAAACATGTTCTTGAGATGGTGTTTCTTTTATGAACTTTATCTTCAATAACAATGCTTTTTCCTCATACTGAACAGTTTGTACTATAGGAATATACTCACACTTACCCCACCCCCCAACTCCCCTTTTAGGCATGGAATGATTTGGTTTGACCACGGCTACTTTTTTGTTGTTACTGATATACAGTCTGTCATACATAACTATATGTGACAGAACTTGAGAATATTGCCTAGGAATGGATGGTTTACAGAAGGGAATTTTCCTCTTTACCTTTGCATATGTGTGAAAGCTAACAACTCTAGGGTAGCAGTTCATATAACTGTGGACAGGCTACTCTCTGGAAATATTTCACCATTAAGCGATTTTTCACATTTAGGTGCTGAAAGCTTATTTTGTCCGAATGAAACTTTGGAGGTGTCTTTCAACTTTTCTAATCCCTCAGCATTGGCTCTTCCTAATCATGCTTTTTGTTCATTTTTTCTTATGTATGGCTGATTCTGGGAGCACCAGCTTGCATGCTTTCAGCTCAGTAGGTCTGCAAACAAATTTTGGTCCAAATTCCAAAAGACTTGAATCAATCTTATTTTACAGTAGGCCTCAGAACTGCCTCCACTGTAGCAATCCCCCACTGCCTTTGGCTACTTTCCAAGCAGGCACCTCCTTGGCCAGTCAAACAGATTTTTCTTGCCAGTTTCTGAAATACTTGTCAGCGAAGGGCCCCATAACACAAGTGCCACTTCTGTCTCTCATATATCCTCATCTTACTCTCTAAAGCCTACTTTACTCTAACGTCTACTCAAGAACTCCAAATTCCTATATTTCATATCCAACTTTCCAAGAAAGGAAATGACCTGAAGTTCAGGGCAATCTGGAGGCCATTTTGTCAACACAATAAATGTCAAGGAAGAGAGGAGCTCATAGGCCCTGTGAATGTAAGGGCAGGAGACCAGGAGAATCTAGTCTTGGGACTTGTCCTGCAATACTGACAGAGCCATCACCTGGTATCGCTTAGAAAAGACTTCTGCTGGTATTTTGCCTGAGGCTCCTCATTTTTCCCAGATGATAACTGATGAGAACATAATACTGTTTTACAGCTTAAAGAACTCAGTATTCAACCAAGCTGGGGTCTAGAAAGCAAAAAGGTAGAGAAGACATTGATAGATCATTAAAACACACACACACACACACATGTGCACACACAATTGGTTACCTATCTTTTATTTTTAAGGTTTGAAAGAATGAAGTCTGACAAAATAAACTTGACTCATATATTTCATTAAATATTTTAAGCAATTCAAGCTTAAGTCTTTTGTTGTTGTTGTTGTTGGGGCATCACTGCTCTCCGGTGGTGGGAGTAGGAGGCCCAGCCCCACTGCTGGAATTGAACCTCTGTCCCAGTGGGCCGCAGTCCCTCGCACAACCACTACGCCACCGGGGCTCAGCCCTCAAGCTTAAGTCTTACAAAAATTTGATATTAAAAATAAGTTAATTATATAGTTTCAAATATTTTACAAAATTAGCCCTCGTTTTAGTTTCTGTGTATTCTTTCTGTCTTCTTTTGATGCTTCCTGCATCACTCACTATATTGCCCATAGACTACACATAGTCACTGTACCATAAACAACTAGTCGACTTTATACTATTTCAGGAGGCATCATATGAGGAAGAATCAATGGTACTGAACGAAGAACTTCCAGATTCACTGAAAGCATTAGCCAAAATGATTTGATAGGGAAATGATAGGGTATGATTTGAAATGTTTCAGCAAATTAATAAAGCCCTGGAAACACTTAGTTGTCTGTGCCAGGAAACTTTTAACTTCTTGATCAACTGACTGGAAGAGATTCATATTTGTAACCATTCCAAAGAAATACAGCCCATCAGAATGTGCAATTTATGAAACACTGTAATTTATATCACAGGAAAGTAAAATTTTGCTGAAGATCATCAAATAATGCTTGCAATAGTACATTGACAGGGACCTGCTAGATATTCAGGCCGAGCTCACATGAAGATCTGGAACAAGGGATATCATTGTTGATGCCAATGGATCTTGGTTGAAATATGTTTACTTGTGTTTTACTGACTATGCAATGGCATTTAACTGAGTGGCTTATAACAAACTATTGATGGCTTGAGAAGAATGGGAATTCCAGAGCACTTCTATAAAGAAGTGTTTCGTCGAACTTTGCACATGGACCAAGAAGCAGTTGTGCAGACACGACAAGGGAATACTACATGGATTAAAATCAGGAAAGGGTGCATTCAGGTTGTGGACTCTCACTCTACTTACTCAGTCTGTATGCTGATCAAATCACCAGAAAAGCTGGATTATGTGGAGATGATTGTGGCATTGGGATTGGAGGAAGGCTCATTAACGATTTGGGATATGCAGATGACACCAGCTTGCTGGTTGAAAGTAAGGAAGACTTGAAGTACGTGTTGATGAAATCAAGGATTGCAGCCTTCAGTGGGGATTACAACTTAATGTCAAGAAGACCAAAATCCTCACAACGGAACCAAAAGGTAACATCATGATAAACCGAGAAAAGATTGAGGTTGTCAAGGGTTTCATCCTGCTTGCATCCACAATCAATGCTCATGGAAGCAGCAGCCAAGAGATCAAAGGACACACTGCGTCACAGAGCTCTACTGCACAAGGTCTCTTTAGAGTGCTCAAAAGTGAGAAAGGTACTCTAAGGACTAAAGTGACCCATACCATAGTATTTTGAATTGCCTCATCTGCATGTGGAAGTTGGACATTGAATAAAGAAAACTGAAGGAGAATAGATGCATTTGAATTGCAATTTCTATGAGTAGGGCACAACTTGCTGGAAAAGAATACTGAAGCTTCCATGGACTGCTAAAAAGACAAACAGATCTGCGAAGTAAGAAGTAGGACCAGAGCGCTCCTTTGAGGCAATTATGGTAAGAGTGTTTTTCTTGCACACTTTGGACATATTGTCAAGAGATACCAGTTCCTGGAGAAGGACATCACGTTTGATAAAGTGGAGGGGCAATGAAAAAGAGGAAGACCTTCCAAAAAATGGATTGAGACAGCAGTTGTAACGGTGAGCTCAAGCGTAGGAGAAACTGTGAGGCTGCCTCAGGACCAGGCAGTATTCAGTTCTGCTGTGCACAGGGTTGCTAGCAGTGAGAACTGACTCTATACAACCTGACACCACCAACATCATTTTAGATTTATTTAGATAGACCTATTATTTTGTTTTCTCAATTTCAAATAGTCTAACATTTTCTCACTCCCATTGAGTTGATTCCAACCCACGGCAACTCTGTAAGATGGGGTAGAAGTGCCCCTGTGGGTGTCAGAGACCAGAGAGAACCTAGTTTTTTGTTCACATAGCACTGAAGAGTTTTAAACTGCTGAATTTTTGATTTGCAACCCAACATGTCACTACTGCACCACCAGGGCTCCTTTCTGTGCCCCGCCCCAGCCCCACCACCCCCCACCTCCTCTGATAGAGGTAATAATAGACAACTTTTTAAAGCACTGGATTTGCTGAGCTTTTTAGCCCCCTTTCTGTTTCAGGTCCATATTGGGCTGTTGACCACAAGTTCAGCAGTTCAAAACTGCCAGCCCCTCCTTGGAAGAAAGATGAGATTTTCTATTCTTTTAAAGGTTAGTGGCCTTGGAAACACTGCTCTGTCCTGGAAGATCTCCATGAGTGGGGCAAAACTTGACGATTGTGAGTGTGACCTTGGTTTATATTTCAGAATATATTTTCCGTATTTCACTATTGGACTATATTATTAAATGTCTGCCATTGAACAAATGATATCATCTCTCTAAACCCTACTTGGTCCATCTTACGTTGAAATAATAGTGCCCACCTAATTTGTTGTGAGAATGTGTGATGGCTAAGCAACATAATCCTACTAAACACCTGATGTAATAGTTATCGTGGGATAAAACTCAACACACTGCCATCAAGTTAATTCTGACGCACAGTGACTCTGTAGGTCAGAGGAGAACTGCTGCATGGGTTTCTGAGACTGCTAAGAGAAGGAATTCAAAGCTTGATCTTTCTCTTGCAAGGTAGCTGCTGCTTTTCAATGGCCAATCTGCAGTTAGTTGGTCGATATGTAACCCAATATGCCAGCAGAGTTCCACTGTCACTAAGTAATCACCAATAGATATTTATTAAAATAAAATAAAGTTCACTTTTTATTCATCCATAAATATCTTTAGATGCCAAATTTCTGCCTTAGCATATTTGCCAATTATCAGTCTTTCACCAAGTAGATTTCAAGGTCATTTATTATGGGTGTTACACTGAAAGAGAAGACATTTGTGCCAGTTCACAACGATGGCATTTTTCCAGCAATACACATAAAAATGTATGTTTTACATATGAATGATTTAAGAATTATGGTTCTGCTTTTATGATCCCCTTTCCTATTTTTCTTCTTTGCTGCCATCAAATTTTCACAGGAGGAGTGGAAATTCTCAAGAGAGGCAAAGAATACAATTTAAGGAATTTGGTATAATTTATTATTAAAAATAGCATATCCAAACCATATAAATAACATCTTTTTGTTGCCCATGAGAAAGTAGAACTATTTATGATAACAGAAATTAGGCTGCTATTCTTGGATTTAGTAATTCTGTGACAGCTGCAAAAATGGTCCCTGGATTATATATATGAGATGGATTGTGTGTGTGTGAGTATGTATATGAGTGTGTGTGTGTGTGTGTGTTGGGGCTGTAAGCTAAAAGATAAACATTTATTTCTATTCTGTTTTACTTTTTAATTTTCAAAAGAGAGAGAGAAAGGGAAACCAACGAGATTTTATATAAAATGAAAACCAGAATGACTTAGACACAATGACTTAAAATAGTCTATTAGGATGGCACTGAATCTGCTCTGTAAAGGGGCGTTCAATCCTATGAAATTCAGTAGCTGGCTAAGAAAATCCCAAAGTAGAAATAACTGAGCAAGTGGAAAGTGCGTATTTCTTAAAATAATTCATTTTTATTTAATAGCTTGCTCTTTAAAATAACTATTTGAAAGACAGGACCAAATTATATAATAGTAGTACCATAAAGGGGATGCGCTCTTCTGACTCTTTGGGGAAAGTAAGTCACGGAGAAATTCCTGGTGAGGCAAAATGACCGTGGCAAAGATGTGGTCCTTTCCTACCAGGAACGACTCACCTTGGTCCATGGTTTCCTACATGTCTCTGTTCTTTGCACAGTCCTGTCTCTGGATCTCCTGGCTGCAAACAGTCGATTTCGCATTGCCCACAGTTGGTTCCCCTCTTTCATCTCAGTTTAGTATTGTATTCTGAACAAACATGGTCCTAAAGGCTCTTTTGAAATGGAACTTCTACTTGTATCTTAGCTGTTTGCAAAGGTCACCAATCTTCTGATTTGTCAAGGACTTTGCACTTGGCTCTTACTCTGTCCTTGTACCCCACCATCCTGGTTTACCCCAGGACACAGCAGAATAGCAATCCACATTTCTCAACTCTGTTACTTGACTCTTTCTTCCTAAGCCAACCCTGCCTTTCTCTGAGTCTTGCCGTTAAGAACTCACTGCTGTAACAGCGTGGCTTCTAAAATACCTTATTCTTTTCTTTCCCTCTCGCATATTTATTCCTTTTTATCAGTTCTTGGAGCGATTTCACCTTTGGTTGCACCACTTCCTTTTTTCCTGGACACATGCCTTCACTTCCTTCTCTATCCATGGCAAAGCTCAACATGTTTCATTCTCTTTAGCACCTTGGTCATTCAGTTCTGACCAACGTTATCCTGGCCCCAGTTTGTTTGAAATCCGAACACCTACCATCCTTCATTATACCTTCACAGCTGTAATCTTGGCTTGGCCCTTGGTTCTGCTATGCTGTACTTTTAGCTTTTTGATCAGTTCTTTCTCATCATTTTCATGTGTTCCTTTCAAATCTGACTGCATCCCTCAAAATTCTTACTTTGTTACTAAGCAAATTAGCTTTCTGCCCCAGGGTTTATGGGCCCTCCCACTTGTCTCTTCTCCTTTGATTAGAATTGTAGTATTTAATTCAGTCACAGTTAGTTACATTTGGCTATGTGAATTAATTAGAATTTACAATTTAGTTCATCAGCTATCCTAGTTGCATTTAAGTGCTCAGTAGTCATGAGGACTATTAGTTCTTCCATTGCTTGACATGAAGAGCATTTTCACTATTACACAAAATTTAATAAGTTACTGCTGGGTCAGAGTAGAACCCTAGCTACACACACACACACATCACACACTTTATTACTGTTTTATTTTTAATTCAACCTTCTTTATCTTTGGTGGGAACATGTTCTCTCTTTTAAGCATTCTCTTGTCTTTCACTTTTACAAAATTGACCAAAAAGAAGTGAGTTTGTTTTTGGAGAACCACTTCTTAGCCAGGCATCATGCGCATTTCTTTCAAATAAAACCAAAGAAAGCAACAAACATCCTAAACATACAAATCCCTTATTGAATGAAATCCCAATGAACTTGAGAGTTAGCTTGTACTTTAAAAGAGCCTATAAGCACTTTACATTTAGCTAACATTGCATAATTACCAGTATCTGATGAAAGATGAAGATTTGATGGAGCATACTCATATTATTTTGTACTTTTTGGTTATGTGAATAAAATGTCTGAGGGATACATATTCATATTTGGTGACTGTGCTTTTTGAAACACTAGGGAATGATGCTCATTTTAGCTATGCAATGATTACTAAGGTCAGCAAAGCTCTAGAAAATTGTAGAGTAACATTAGTAGGTGTGCAGGAAAAGTTGATGACTGCCTGATGGAATTAAAAGAATGTGTGCAGTTGTCAAAGTTGTTTACTTTAGGCATAATGAGATGTTTGTGCTAAATTCTCCCAGACTAATAGATCTATTCAAATACCCTTACATAAAAATCAGTCATTTACCAGTACAGCTCTCTTAAACAAATGACTAACTCACAAATACTGAGCATCTATTCCACTTCTAACACTGCATCAAATACGGTATCATGAAATATAAAAAGGATACCTAGTTCTTGTTTGCAAGCTCAGTTTTTATCCTTTATTAAGGAATCCTCATAATGTTTTGATATTAACTAAAGGGTTGGAAGCTTTTACCTGCACAGCTGCTCAAAAGCTGCTAGAAACCTCTCTGGCAATTTCACTGCCTCATATGATCTCTCTGATACCCAAATCAATGTGAAAGCACTTAACAACAATATTCTATTGTGATATATATTTTCCATTCAATGGTAGTTTGCAGCGACCAAAATACTTTAAGAAGGTACTTACAGATTTATAAGGTGAAATTAAGAAACCCCTAATAATTAGTCAAGAAACATATATATTCATATATAAGCCCAGTTTTTCAACACATTTTATTTTATTTTTTTAATTTTTAAATTTTTTTTTAGGTATCTCTGCCCTGTGGTGGTGGGAGGAGACCCAGCCTTTGCTCCTGTGAGCTGGAATTGAACCTCCATCCCAGTGGGCCGCAGTCCCGCGCACAACTACGCCACCGGGGCTCAGCCCTTCAGCACATTTTTAATGCAGTTTTTGTGCTAAAATTAGGTGTCTTGGCTGATATTCGGGTTGGCTTATACTCAAGTATAGACGGTATTGTGAATGCCTTTGTTTAATTCAAAAAATCTAATGTTTTTTTCTTTCCCAGAACTGCAAAGTGCAGGGCATATAGAAAAACACAAAGAATATAATATCTGTTCTGATTCATAGTGACTCAATGCACAACAGAATGAAACACTGCTGGGTCCTTTGCCATCTTGTTTGTTCTTATTTATGCAAATAGGTCCATTTATGTAGCCACTGTGTCAGTCCATCTCACTAAGGATGTTATCCTCCTTTTTGCTGTCCCTCCACTTTACCAACCATGATGTTCGTCTCTAGGTCTGGTCTCTCCTGACAACATGTCCAAAGTGCTTGTGACAAAGTCTCAAACTGTAAGATGATTTGTTTGTATCCCTATCCTCATGACAGCTAGAGTATATTTGGTTTTGTGAATGCCAAATTAAGCAATACTCCTCATAAGCATAATTAAGCCATTCAACTCTCTGTGCCCAGTGCCAATGCCAGTTCTTTGTTCAGAAGTATCCCTTGATGAGAGTTTGTTGCGATAAGTTTTTATATAACAAATATATTCTGTAATTTTGATATCAGATAGCTGGCTTTGGATTGGATAACTTTACATTTCGGTATTGTGTTCAGAAAACAAACCCAAAATTAGAAGAATTAGATTATGAGAAAGATGGAACAGTCACAAAAATGTGATATAAAATATAAGGAATTGTATACTATCTTGTGCAGCACAATTACCTAATGAAGCTTGTCTTTCCATCTCTTCACCGCTGCTTCCATGAGCATTGGTTGGGGAGTCAAGCAATTCACATCTTTCCACCATTTGTCATGAGAAATTTGGTCTTCCTGAGATTGGGTTGTAATCCATACTGAGGGAAGGCCACCGTCCTTGTTCTTCATGAGTAAGGACTGCAAGTCCGCCTCATTTTCAGCGAACAAGCTGTGTCATCTGTGTAACACACATTGCTAATAAGCTTTCCTCTAATGCTGAGGTGGCTCTCTTCATGTCCGCTCCTTCTCTGACATTCCCAGCATACAGGCTGAATAAGAACGGTGAGAGGACGCAACCCTGATGCACCCATTTCCTGACTTTAAACCATGCTGTGAGCCCTTGCTGTGTTCACGAAACTTCCTTTTGATCAATGGACTAGTTAGGCATTAGCACAATATTTGTTTTGAAATTCTTATTCTTCTCAAGGCTATCCATAGTTCGTTATCATCCACACAGTCAAATGTCTTTGCATAGTCATAGCATAAGTAAATATCTTTCTGGCATTCTGTTTTCACTCAAGCTCCATTTGACATCAGCAAGGATATTCATTGTTCCAAGCCCTCTTCTGAATCCATCATGAATCTCAGGAAGTTCTCTTTCAATGCACTGCTGCAATGTTTATGGGATGATTTTTAGCACACTGTGTGCTATATATTAGATATTGTTCTGTAGTTTGAGAAGTCTGTTGTGTTACCTTCCTTTGAAGTGGGCACCAGTATGGATTTCTTCCAGTCAATTAGCTCTCTTCCAAATTTCCTGGTATTGGTCAGTGCTTCCAATGCTTCATCAGCTTTTTGAAACATTTTAAATGTCTCCATCAATTCCTGGAGACTTTTTCTTAACCAATGTCTGCAGTACAGCTTGAATTTCTTCCTTCAGTATCATTGATTCTTGCTTATCTGCTACTTCCTCAATTAGTGGAATTCGACTAATTTTTTTTGAGGGGTGTACAGTGACTATGTATCCTTTCCTTTGTCATTCAATATTTTGCCCATAGACATTTCAATATCAAAACTTATGGCTTTAACTTTTCTTTAATTCTTTCAGTTTAAGATATGCTTGGTTTCTAACACATGGAATCCAGGAGAGATAAACATGTCAGGAACAGTAGTGGGAATATCGATATCATAAGGGTAGGGGATTGGTTGAGGAGGGAGGGAGAAAAGTGGGACCCTTCACAAGGTTTAATATATAACCCCCTGCCAAAGAGGATGAATAGCAAAAATGTGGGTGAAGGAAGATAATGGACAGTGTAAGATATGAAATAATAATAGCAATATATAATTGATCAATGATTCATGAGGATGAGAGGATGGGGAAGAGAGGGGGGAAAGAGAAGTTTATACCAATTCATTAATGACCTTTTGCTTTCTTCATAAATGATAGTCTCAATGTCTTCCCACAACTCATCAGGTCTTCTGTTCTGTCATTAGTGTTCATCGCATCAACATCTCTTTTAGAGGTGTTTTGGAAAATAAGGTGGAACCTACTCAAGGTTGTATATTGGCTCTTGTGAATGTCTTAAATTTCTTCAACTTCAATCTGAACTTCATATCTGCAATTGACGGTTGGTTCTGTACTAAGTCCTTGGCTTGGTCTTAGCTGCTGATAATTATGCTTCTTTATATCTCTTCTCAACAATATATTCAATTTGATTTTTGTATATTATGTCTGGAGATGTCCACATGTGTAGTTACCATTTGTGTTATTAATAAAAGGTTGTTGTGCTGAAGAAGTCATTCCTCCTGCAGAATTCTATCCATATTTTCTAGCTACTGTTTTTCCCTCTTTGCTTCCAACTTTGGCATTCTGATCACAAATAGTTATCAATATATCAGATTGCATGTTTGATCAGTTTGTAATTTAAGGCCATTTCTTCATCGCTAGCTTTTATGGTTGGTGCATAGATTTGAGTAATGATAGTTGTATTAACTGGATTTTCTTGTAAGTGGGTAAATATTATCTGATCACAAAGTGCATTGTATCTCTCAAGATTGACCTTGAAATGTCCTTTTGGATGATTAATGCAATGCCATCCTCTTGATTGAGTCATTCCCAGCACAGTAAACCATCTGATTATCTGATTCAAAATGGCCAATACCAGTGCATTTCAGCTCACTATCACCTGGAATATTGACATTTTGTGTTCTGTTTCCTTTTTGACAAATACCAATTTTCCTATATTCATTCCAAGTTTGATTATTAATAGATATTTGCAGCTGTTTCTCCTTATTTTGAGTTGTGCTCCATCAGAAAGGCAGATCTTGAAGGCTTTACTCCCAAAGGCTTTTCTCAATTCACATCATCATGGTTGACTTTACTTTGAAAAGGCAGCTTTGCCTCAGTTACATTTTGAATATCCCCTAACATGAGGGGCTCATCTTCTGGCACTATTTCTGACAGTGTTCTTCTATTTATTAGGCCTTCAGTATCTGACAAGGTTCAATGCTATACCTAAGCTTTTCAGGGACTCATTCCTCAAAGGGGACAGCTAATTTCTTTTCGTAGTCTGTTCTTCGCCTGGAAGCTCCACTGAAACCTGTTTACTTTGAGTGTTCCTGCTGCCATCATTTCCAACACACAAGTCATCACAGTAGTTAGTATATTTATTTATAAAATGGATTTTTACTTATTGTCAATATAACAAAGAAATATGTGTTCTTTATTCCAGCTCCTTTAAAAAACCAAAGCAAGGGATAAGCCCTATAAGATAAATTCACTCTAACCAGTATTTACCATTTTTTATGTCTTCTAAATGTGATCTTGCTCTAATTTACTTAATTTGTTGTTGTTCATCTTCAGACACTGCAGAGTAGAGAAGGAGAGGGTTTTATAGTGAATACTTAAAAAATTTATTTTTATCTATGGGAAAATTTGCATGGAATAAAAGTAATTATTTCTACTACTATTTCATGGTCATTTAAAACATATGCTCAATTTCAGACAGTGGAATTGAAGTTAAAGCATGAGTACTATGTGAAATTGTTCCTTAAATAGTAGTTACCACAGGCATGTTTGATGATTAATGCAATTGATATAGTGTATTTGATTTCGGAGTTCGTTTTCCTTACAATATTGCATCCTCCAGTCTATGAACGTTGGTATGCACTGTGGTCCTAGCACAGGGCCTAAATTAGACCACCTGGATGAAGCAAGTTCCGTCCCTCCCTAACTGAGACCCTGTATCTCAGTTGCCTTTCTGGAAAATGTGAAGCATAATAGGACATTTATGTTCTCTAGAACAATTATGAGAATTAAATGAAAGATGGTTCATTTAGTGTTTAGTTTTTAGAATAATGTTGTCATATAGCAGTTGTTTGGTGTCATTGCGTGGACTCTGACTCCCTGACCCTGTGCTCAACAGAACAAAACACTGCCCAGTCTGGCGCAATCCTAACCATTGCTATGTTTGAGACCATTGTTTCAACTACTGCATCCATGCATCTCCTTGTGAGTCTTCTCTTTTTTTGTCTGATCCTGCCCTTTACTAAGCATGATGTTCTTTTCCAGGGACTAATCTCTTCTGATAATATTTTCAAACTATGGTGGACAAAGTCTCACCCTTCTTGCTTCTAACATGTGTTCTAGCTGTACTTTTTCTAACATAGATTGATTTTGTTCTTTTGGCAGTCCATGATACTTTCAACGTTCTTAGTCCACACCCTAATTGAAGTGCTTCACTTTTTCTACTGTCATCTTTATATTTTGTACAGATTTCACATGCAAATGTAGTGATTGGAAGTCCATGACTTGGGTACAATTATATTTGGATAGGATTATAATTAGAAAGAATTTGAGACTTGAGAGATATCTATGGGATCATCTAGTTTTATAATTTTACATTTTCTTGTAACCATAGCATTCATTATATAAAGGAACTCTTCAATAGAAGATTTTCCTGTGGTTGTTTCAAGGGGGAAGCTTCAGCTGTGACCCCACCCCTGACACCAGTGTGCCAAACAAGCTTCCCTGGTGTCTGTTGTTCTTAATTATACTCTATATTTCCCAAGTGAAGAGTGCTTGACTTAGAACCCTTCATACTCCCCATTTTTTGATTCTTCATTTTTATTTAAGAATTATAACTGACAAGAAAGTAGTGTCATGTTCTTGCACTACCATAAATCCATCCTAATACTGAATGAATTAATTAGATTAATTTAGTCACTTAACTGCATACCTGCTATGTGCTGGGCATCACGCTAAGTCCTAGGAATATCAAGTTGATGAGTACTCCATCTTTTAACGCATAAATGTATGAAGAGCAGAGATAGACACACAATGCTGATCTTCCTGCTACTACTTAGCTAGACAGTAAGAATTGTGTTTAAAGTGTTGATTCTGGGGGTAAAATGTTGATTCTAGGGTTATCTTAGGTATCTAGAGTGGATACTGTGAGATACTGGGACCCTGGATCGTAGGCCTTTGAAGAGCGTGCCATGCTTCAGAGGTTGCATGAGGGAGGCCCCATGTGAGATCTCCACCAAGTGAACTGGACTCGACCTCAGTCACACTTATAGCATGAGAACTTAAGCCAGAAAATACATGGTGTCAGAGGAAGCAGTAGACAGTGTACCAAGAGTGGTGTACTGTGGGTTTGTGGACAAACAAGGCCTTGTAATAGCAATTCCCAGTATGCTGCATAATATACATAATATGGCAGCAATCTTATGATAGTAATTCTGTTATAATTTGCTTACGCTTTTTATATTAGGATGTATCTCAGAGGTTAATCCCTTTGGGGATCATCCTATTGAAGCTGTGTTATTTGTTTCTCTGTTTTTCACAAATGAAATCCAAGGATGTTGAACCTTGAGGGAAAGCAAATAGACAAAGCATTTTTTTTTGGAGGGGGGGGGCTGGTGGATGTAGAGGGATGGAGGAGATAAGGAGATGATGTGAAGGAGTCCAGGAAGGAAAAGTGTTTGGAGATTGATAATGAAAGCAATTTTACAATTTTGTTTTACGTGATTGAACTATGGGCAGATATGACACACATGTATTAACTCTCAAGTTATAGCACATTGAAAACGGAAAAGAAGGATAGATTCAAGATTGGGTTTTGAGCTTGCCCTAAAGCCTAGCTCCAACTTAAGAATGATTAGTTTATACATCATTGCCTTGCTGGATACTTACCTTCAGGAAAGGAACACAGAAGACATGGATGCTAAGAAAAATGTAGATGGTGCCTGATTGTCAGATAAAATAACACCTGAGGTCTTGAAGGCTTGTCTCCAAGCAGACAACCCTCTGAGTGTGATGTCAACTAAGTCCATATTGAAGAAGAACACCATCATCAGTCACTAAAGGATTGGAATTAATAAAATCTGAAGTTAAAGGAGGGATCACTATCACAGCGTAAATTTTGAGAATCTGGTGTGCAGGAGGAGATGGTTAGGATTGGAGGGTTAACATTCTTAAGAGGAGGAAACCACAGAAAACCTTTCCATATATCTGCATATAAATTCTGCTCAAGTCATTGACTTACTACTAATCTGCACCCAAGTAAGGCAGAAAGTCAACAGAAAATAACATCTGGATGCCTGTGTTAGTCTGGCTTTACTAGAAAAACAAATCCAGAGACACATGTGTATATAAGAGAGCACTTTATATCAAAGAGTAATTATATATTAAAAAAATCCCAGCCTAGTTCAGATAAAGCCATAAGTCTTGTATTAGCCCATATGTCCTTTATCAGACTAAACATTCCTCTTCAGACTTAGGCAACACATGCAATGATACTGAATGAAGGAAGATGACAGGCCTATGGGTGAAAAATCTTGTGAATCCAGTGGTGGTATAAGCATCTACAGCCCTCTGAGTGACATCAGTGTGGTTCTATGTGGCTTTCAACAGGAAAGTAAAACACAGAGAGAGTGTGCCTCACTACCAGGGAGAAAGGAGAAGTTCTCAGAATTTTCATGATTAAACCATGCCCACAGGAGACACCTCAGGCTGTGAACTAATTGAGAGACTAAATTCTGCCTTTTAATTCTTATTTATCAAGTTGACATGAAATTGTGTAACTGCCACAATTATCAGAGAAGTAATCAAGGAGTTTCTTATAGCTGCATTGTGCTAGGGAAAGAGAGAAATTTATGTACTGGTTTAAGTATTGCCATTTTCAGATAAACCAGTTGCTATGGCATCTGCTGTGACTCATGGTGACACCATGTATGTTAAAAGAGGACTATACTCTATTAAGTTTTCAATGGCTGAAAGTTTTGGAAGTAGATCACCAAACATTTCTTCCAAGGTGGCTCTGAGTGTACTTGAGACTCCAAGTATCATTGACCTGTTACCAGTTTGCAACACCAAGGGACTCTAGTTCCAAGATGTTATTGTTGCTATGGTTACTTACCATAGAGTAATTCTTACTGACAGAGATCATATGCAGAGCAATACTGCTCTACTGGTTTCACAAAGCTATGGTCTTTTGTTAGCAGTTTTCCAAGTCTGCCTTCAGAGGGATCTCTAGATGGATTTGAACCACCAGTGTATTTGAATTAGGCAAGTTGTTGAGTACTTAAGGAACTTAAGTACTTTCCTCCCATCCATCAACTTTAGGTAGGCGACTTCTCTGAAAGCTTACTCCCTATGAAGTAGTTACACTAATGAATCTTGGGCCTCCATTGCCATCCATTGCCATCTGAAATCTGGAGTCTCTCAACTTAGGCTCTGATACTGATCTCTCCCTCCATTTAGGATTATATAGATTCCAATCCTTCAGTGACTGATGGTGGGGTGCTCTCCCAAGAGGACTTTGTTAACATCACATTTAGATGGCTGCTTGTCTGGAAACAAGCTTTCAAGACCCAGATCTATGTATTTCTTGATGACTCATAAATCATTTGCATCGATGGAGAGATTTTTATGGATGATTTAATTCAGTCTTATCCCAAATCAAACTTCTTTTTTTTATCCAAGTAATATGTACAGTAAATATCCTGCCCTTAGCAGGTGGCAGAATCTCACTTCTGTACTGGATGACTTTATAAAAATTGCATAAATTCTCTCAGGTCATCAATTTATCTTAAAATGGTAATTATATTTTATAAGAATTGAATAAAACAATATGTATAAAGTAGTTGTCACAGTGACTAATGTAACTAAGGTTGTTGCTATGAGCAATATTATAGTGCTTTACCTTTCTCCTTTCCATGCATTTTTAATTGGGGAAATAAAATCTAAACTATGAAGTCTAGTTTTAAAAAGCTCCCCAATGTATCTTCTTAATCTAGAAATAGTAATTGACCCTATGCAAGGAAATAGAGTGAGCCAGCACCCCAATTCAAATGGTTGACTTACTGGGATCTTGAAAAATTGAGGTAAAAATGAAGAGAATGCACAAAACTAAGGGCTATTGAGGCCAAAATGAGGTCTAAACCCTGAGGAGAGTCGACATGAGTAGATGAGTACATAAATGAGCTTTAGGAAGTATAGACTGTGTTCAGTGTTAGAAAAAGGCATCACGCTTTGACAAATGGACAGCTTAAACTGGAGACTTTTCTTGTGTCTGTGGAGATATTACTTACCCAATGATGCTGAAGAAAAATGCCAAGCCAAAAGTGAGCAGAGATCTCATTAGAGATGAATTGCTATGTTATTGCTTCATCTTCATAAAAAGTCAAGAAACGCCTCCACTATCATGACCCCAATCTTATCTTACAAGTCAGGCTAGACCAGAGTGGATATACTGGTAACAATAAGAGCTTGCAACACAGGGAATCCAGGGCAGATAAACCCCTCAGGACCAAAAGCGAAAGTACTGACACCAGGAGGGTAGGAGAAGATGGGTGTGTGTGGGGGGGAAGAATAACAATGATCAACATATAACAATCCCTCAGGAGGAATTAGCAACAAAAAAGTGGGTTAAGGGTGAGAGTGATCAGTGTAAGATATGGAGAAAATAATAACAAATAAGCTAGCAAGGGTCCATGAAGGAGGGAAAGTGGGGGAGATAGGAGAAAAATGAGAACCTGGTACCAAGGGCTCAAATAGAAAGAAAATATTAATAAAATGATGACAGCATATGTATGAATGTGCTTAACACTATGGATGGATATATGGATTGTTCTAAGAGTTACAAGAGCCCCCCCAAAAGTGATTTTAAAACAGATAATAGAAAAAATCAAGAAATAGATCATGACCATCTTTGCAAGAATCCACACAAAATTAAATGGAAAGCTATTCAGAAATGGTATCGAGTTAGGAATCAAAATCTAGTTTCTTGAGGAGCTGTGAAGGCCTCATTCCAAGTCTATAAACTCTTCTGCATTTTCATTATTTGCAGACTTCTTTCAACAATTACATATCTATTTTCTGTAGATAGTGGTTCACTGTGAAATTCCACAATCATTCTGCTAGGAGTTCACATGTCTCAGAAAACTACAAGTACATTAGCTCTAAATGTTTCATGCTCCTTTCATGTATTTGTTTTCCTCATCAGGTAAAACGTGGTCAGTGATCTATCAAGAATTCTGAAGCCTACTTGCAAACTCACAATTACCCTGCTATACTTTTATGAATGTTGGTAACTAAAAATATCAACGTTTTGCTCTAGCACTTCCCTAAGATCCAAACCTCATTGAATAACACAAAGAATGTCAATGAACTATGGCACCTGCATAGACCCTGAGTATTATAGGGTGGAACTCTGCTCTTGGGCTTTCTGAATCTTTCATATTGGAAATTCAGCACATCTACCCTTTATTCTGGAAGGTGGCATCGTACCTTTCAAGGCCATTTACTCCATATGCATTCTTTAAATGATAGAGTAGAACAAAGTTGATCAATTTCTCTAGTTGTAAGATATCCAGAAGCATGAGAAACCCATGGATAATGTTCTATGGATAGTACCCTGAAACTATGAGCATTTATGGGGAATATGATTAGGTGATTGCAATCACATTGGCTCACAGCTAAAACGGCTCCCGATCTGTGAAGTCCTTCCCAATTCAGGACATCATCCAACCAGGAAAAACCATTCTTGTATATTCTCAAGAACATTTCCTTAAGTTTGCCATAACACCCACAGTTATCCATTTTCTTATCTATTAATTATTAGTTATATCTTTTGCTATTTGCATTGTAAGCACAGAACATCTCTCTTCCAGTAGTGCAAGAGCAGTATTCAATAATAGAGTCTCTACCTATTATGAACTTTTTCCTATTGTACACCATGAAAACATCTCAACAGTGATGTTTATTATGCTCACCCACTAGGCTTGGTCCAGATAGTTGTTGCCCTTCAGACTCATATATCCATCTATTTTGTTCAGAATTCTACCCACTTTCATGGTCACTTTAGCCTTGATAATGGATGATCAATTGGATGAACATTTAATTTATCCTTGCACTAGTTTTAAAATTTTTTATTGAAACCTGATTTGCTACACAAAATCGTCCCTGAAGAATTCCAGCTGAGTGAATACAAGTGACCCCCTATGTCGTAGTTACATAATCTGGTATCAACCTGATGATATTAAGAGTGAAGGGGTGGAATCTAGCCTGTCAATTGGATCCCAGCTTGATGGCCTCCTTTGAAGACATTACAGAAATAAATCACTCACTGAAAGCCAGATATACTCTCTCCCTGCAAGACATTCCTGTTGACAAGCCACAAGGAGCTACACTGATGGAGCCAGTGCCTCAGAGCTGAAGGAGCCCCATGGAGCCCCACACCAATGCTTCCACAGCCATTGGATCCACAAAACTTTCTACCTCCTGGCCCATCATTTTCCTGCATTCAATGTTATTACATGTGTTGTCTGAAGAGGAATTTATGGACTAATATACGACATATGGGGTAATTTTGGACTTATGGACTTGATCGGCACTGGGTTGGAATATTTTATTAATAGACAATTTTTCTTTTTATATAAAGTTCTTTCTTATTCACATATTAATGTCTCTGAATTTATTTCTGTAGTCAACCCAGACTAACAGACTCTATCTGGGAAAAAGGACATCTAGCATGATGATGCCTGAAACCAAAAGTTTCTACTGGAGAATGGATGGGAGCTTGAGTAGTGATGCAGGAGACAAGGGGACCTTTTTTTGTGCTCTTGCTGCTTCCTGAAACAAAGCAGTTGCTTCTTAAGTTATTTTCACATTGATGAAACAAGCAATCCTTTTAGCTACTTTGTTGCTGTTCTAGTCATTCTCCTGGAATGTTATTTATTAAGCTATCTATTTGGATAATTGGAAATATTGGTTCATAAAAGTAATCTTTATTAAATTAATGTTAACAACTAAGGAACAACTTATATTTGTACTAGACAACAACCTCTTTATTCACTAGTTAAAAATTTTTCTCATTTTGATATTTAATATCAGAGCCTTTTTTTATTATCCCCAAGGTACAGACAACAACATCATAGAAACATTGCCTGTGATTAAAATATTGAACTATAGGAAATTTTTCATATTTGATAGTTGTTTATTGCTAATAGTTAAACTTAATGCACTATGCATAAAAAAACAAAGATGCCTATAAAAGGGTAAATAATTCTTTAGAAATAGGTTTCTGGTGTAGGCTCTTCAGACATAGTAGATGCTATTTGCATCCTTCTGTTTCTTATTAAAAACTCTTTTTGACTGGATGGTCTACATCACAAACTTGCTTTCCCAATCTAGACTTTTGTGTGACTTTGTGCTGGATACTTTATGTCATACTACTTGATATCTTGAGAATATTGTTAGAATCAGGAAACCATGCAGGATGTGGGTGCTTCATTCACTACTTTTAACAGTATTTCCAACTCTATGTACTGAGTAGCTAAAAAACAAAGATACAAAGTTCTTGGCCTTTGGCAGATTATTACTTTTTGTGTTGCTGGTATCAAAGAATTATAGCCATGATAAATGCTTTGAAGAGAAGTAGATAAGGTAACCATTAGAGATGATCAAACTGAGTTTGAGGACATAAGCAAGGGTCTTTCTGAGGAAGTAATGTCTGAGTTGAAGTTAAGAGCAGCTATTAGCCAGATGAAAGGGGCTGAACGATGGGGAACTGAATGCAACAACATTCAGTTCAGTGCAATGAATATTTATAGACTGCCTACCATTGCCAGGCACTGTGCTTAGAGAAAGGCCCTCAATGAGATGAAGTGACACAGTGGCTGCAACAATGTGTTAAAGCATAGGAAGAAAGGTGAAGATGACACAGGACTGGACCGTGCTTTGTCCCATTGTGCATACGAGCTGACTTGATGGCATTTAACAGCAACAAAAAGACCCATTTAGATGTTGGAAAATAAGAAATGAATAAAGCATGGTCATCTTTACCCTCTGCAAATAAGTCAATATGAACATTTTATTGTCTTGTTGGTTATAGATTGAGAAACCCACTCTATGCATTTATTTTGCTTCTTGGTAGCTTGAATTTCTTCTGTCATGATTACCTTAGTAAGGCAGATTTTCTTCAAGAAATTAAACATCCTTTTTGTCATGGAGTCACAGTTTAACAGACCAACACGTAGACTTCTAAAGTGAAGCCTGGCAAGGCTTTTTCAAGATTTACCATCAACTGGCCGTGATCACACCATGAACCTTCTGCCCACTTTACAACAATAGCACTCCCACAGGGGATCACTGTGAGCCAGCGCTGACTCAATGGCACCAAGTTTGGAGTTTTATACACGCCCTTGCTGACATAGATTTTGTGTGAGGCATGACTCAGATGTGGAGGACAAACTCCTGGGGATATATCGGTAATGGAAATATAAAGATGCATCAAGGTTGCAAACAAAGGAAAGAGGGAGATCTGTGCAGTAAACCAAAGATTGCAAAAACACAAAGCAAAAGAACAAAAACAAAGAGAGAAAACAAAATAGTACACACCCATGATGGATTTTGATGTCACATATTGGGAAAGTCTTCATGTAAGCCCCTTGTCGAAAGTGGGTATTGTTTCCATTCCCTTCAAAGGTACAGACCCTCTCACTTTTTTCCTGCCTCTGATTTTATCGTCACTCTCTGTTCTGTAATTTCCTGACTCTTGTCTTTCTTGGCTTCATGCTCTGATTTTAGTAGAAAAGTTGCTCCAAATCTGGTTCAGGGCATGCTAGTCCTTATTGGAGTATTGGCACCACCAAGCCTGCCATCCTAGAACACCGACCTGGCTTGGCTTGCTCTAGCACAGCCAGCCTGCTGCAAGGAGAAGGACACGGATGTGACTGACAAGAAGCCCTGTATCTCAACCCTACTGTTTGAGTTCACTGTCACTTTTCATGCTTTGCAGAGCCTCACAAGTTTTCTTTATAGATTAAGATCAATATATTATAATATTAAGAGTCTCCCATCTTGACTGAAAATCTTAAACCCTGGTTTTCCTTTTTCCTCCATGTGTTATTCATTTATTAACTGTGCAGAGGTCTGTGAATTTTATCCTTGGAACTATTTGTTAGATACCACGTCATCATTCCAGGGTATAAAATACGGTACTTACAATCTCAGTAGGACATTTAGGTATCATTAAGGTATTAGGTATTATTAAGTGACTCAGTGCATTCTGGATAAATCAAGTGGAAAGGTGTACTTTATCTTTGGAACTACTTATTCAATGGCAAGTGATAGTTCCAGGTTAGTAATTGGTACTTACAATATCTCAGTAGCATACTTATTATTAAGAGACCCTTCTAGCCAGTTCACTCTGACTTTGGTGCTCATGCATGGACAGCCTCATCTTTCTCTCATAGAACAATTGGTGGCTTGAACCTCTCACCTTGATGTTAGTAATCCACTTATCTAACACCACCAGTGGGACTTATTTCTTCATTGAGTATGTACAATCAATGGTATACAGATACTACAAATATATTAGCTAACTGTTCAATTATCGGTGCTTTGAATTTATCAGTTAAGTTATAGAGAAGCATCAAGATTCTTAACAGATTTTAAGCGATTAAATGAGAACCCAAAGCATTAAAGAGCACTATGGGAAAATAATACTCCAATATTCACAATCCATAGAAAGTTTTGGGATTTTGCTTTTGAAAATTTAGTGTGTGTCTTCCTTCCACATGCTTCTTTCCTGTGAAGAGCTGCTATCAACCATGTGGATGCAAGTTGTGGTTTTACTCTATGATTTATAAATGGATGTGGAAATGCCACTATCAGACTGTCTAGCAATTCGTTTGTGTTAATTCATTGCTGAATTATTTTGTTTAAAAGAATTTGCATGAGTACCACTTTATCCACTGAAGATGTGTTTCTGTTTACTCTTCTCTATCCATCTCCCTGGGAAAATTCTTGACAATATGCTCCCATAATAATCTAGCCCAAGATGTGGTAGTGTTATTTTGGAGCAAGTTGTAATGACTCATAGCACACTGGGTGCCCAAGCTATGGTTAACTGGTGGTCAAGTTAGGAAATTCTGTTCCCATTAACGATCTTTTTCTTAGCCCAGAACACCTCACCACTCAACTTTTTCATTCTTTTGATTCGTCACACTCCTAGTCTCTGCTTGGTGTTTTCAGACCAAATGTAGAAGCAATAGTATGCCATTAGAAGTATTGTCCCTGTTGTATTTCCAGCTAAGCTCAAAACAGGAAACGTGGGCTATTGCATGGAAAAGTCTGCTTTTGTGATGTTTCTAACCTAAGAGGTTTGGATCAACTTTGGCTGAGTGTCTGAACTTTTGGCCTTTTACTTACAGTAAGTGTCCTAACGTCAAAATTTTAGCACAGTTCCTCTTATAAAATGAAGCCAGCCATATGTAAAGTGTGCTGGTACATGAATGACTGTAATATAATTTTAAAATCTAATTTTGAATTTTACATGCTTTCCAAAAAAGTACAAAAGAAAAGTATGTGCTTGATAAAATGGAAAGCATAATAATGGAAAGAACCATCCTTTTTGCAGTTTCAAGCCCCTCCTTCTATATTGCATTGCTTCTTCTTTGCTATAAGGCTTCACTCAATAAGGGAATGTTTGATGAATACATTTACTATGTTAAATAAAGCTCAAGCCAACAATTCTGGGTTGAGTAAAGTAGTCTCGCAGCTCTTGGGAAGGAATGTGAACTCCTTCCAGAAAATAGATTTAAATTATTTTGCACTCTCATAATAAACCTCCTGTTTCTTCAATATTTCAGAGTCCAAAGGAGTTTATAGCTGGGACTTCATGTAGTTTTTGTCCTTATCTAGATCAAATAAATCTATTGATTAGTGTGAGAAGCCAGCTAAAAGTAGATATAAGTGATGCCAAGAAAATAGTGTGTCTGTTGTCAATTCATTATGTTATTCTCTAGCATCAGTGAGGACACAAGTGAATCTGTCTTTCCATATTGTGTGACTATACATATTGTGTCACTATGTAGGTTGGCCATAATGAACGGCATAGATGTAATCTTTTTATGATTGAGACGTTTGATGTGACCTCACAAACTATAATTAATGCATTACACTGACGTTCAGAAGTAATGATTTTCTATATTTGTTTTTTGATTTGCTATATTTGTCTTTCTTTTTTCATCTTTCTTTTTCACATTAAGGTCATTTAGCTCAGGAAAGAAAGTCGAAAACAAGCAAACAAGTAAAGTCAACATATAGAGGAGAGAGGTAGGAGAAGAGTGTTTAAGACTGGAGTTCTTTAACTTGAACTTTTATTGAGAAAGGAATTTAACTCAATTATCTGTTGAAGTTTTGAAATGATTGAATAATTCTTTTTATTCCATGTCTTCTTGCTTCTATTTAGCTGGAATGTACTGGACAGGATTAGAAATCCTGTTCTTTCAGCTTTTTATGGTTTAGACTAAAAGCAAAGTGCCAGAGTTCTTAAAACTAATCTCTCTTTATGAGATTTCCAAGCCTTGGTGCAGATTTAGAAAGTGGAGGCATCCAGATTTCTAGAGTTTATCAAACTGTGTATTACATACTAAACTTGTTATTTTTACTTATCGTTAGTTGATAATACAGCTTTCCATTTCAAGCCACCTCCTCCCCACCCCCACTCCTGCTTCTGTAAAACCTTTCTCAAAGAAATAAAAACAAAGTAAAAGGCAGTGAATACATGCTAAACTGCTGCCTTAGCCAAGCATTTTTCTATTGTGCTTGTATCACATGATATTCATTTTCCCTCCTTAATTCTTGGAATAACATCATTCACAATTTAGCATCTTACATTTCAGGTTTCTAAGCCCTGAGTGAATACTCCTGGATGAGTTAGAAAGTCCGGAAAGTGGATTTCTAAAGAAAATGTTGACAGAGCTTGGATTCTCAGAGTACTGGTGGGTACCATGATTATAATAATGGCTTCCTTTAAAACTCTTCCATTAAATGTTCCAAACAGTGGAATTTGTAGTTTTCCCTTTAGTCCAGAGATCAAAAACACGAGCAGTTTTACATTTATAAGGTTGGAAAGCATCTGTGTTTCCACAATTTCTGTGGGAAAGGAGCCCACCCTTTCCCAGTTTTATTAAAAACCACCATATTGGCTAAAATATGTGCCTTTACAAGCTCTTCCATTACGTCTTATATCTCCTTTTAGGAAGTGGGAGCCTGTCTGTTTCACCCCATCCCCCATCTGGCTTTCAAAAACTACATAGAGTAAATTAAGGCAGTTTTTTAAAAAAATGAAAATTTAAAGGATAAGCTTGGGAGAGTGATTATTTGAATTTAAACTCTATCTCTACCATGTAGTAACTGATGTGGATATGTTTTCTAACTCCTTAAGCCTCATTTAGGAACCCTGATAGCATAGTGAATTATGTGATGTGCTGATAACTTTAAGTAGAACAGTTCAAACCCACCCAATGCTGCATGGGAGAAAGGTGAGACTGTCTGCTCCCATAAAGATGGATAGCCTTATTAACACAACGGGGCACTTCTACACAGTCCGATGGAGCCTCTGAGTCTAAATGAACTCAACGGCAGTGAGTTTGCTTGGTTTTGAATTTAACCCTGAGTTTCCTCATTTGTAAAGTAAAAGACATGGATATCTGTCTTTTACGGATTTCATAATGATTGAAGAAGGTAACGAATATGAGATGATCACAGTAAGACTTTGATATTAATTTTAACACACTGCATGTTTAAATTAATTGTACTTCTAGTAAGCATGATTTAATGTCCCTAGTTTAAAATAATATCAGTTCAAGTAGATTCATGCACTTGATAACTCTTTATTGAGTGCCTACTCTGTATCAGCTGGCTAAAACAGCCTCTTTTTCAAGAATCTCGCTGCTGTTGTATGTGCTGTAGCTATCATCCCGAGGTTAGAAATATGGCTTCAAACTGCACACCCTGTGGTTCTCAGCTGAACATGTAACCGCTACATCACCAGTGCGCTGATACTCAACAGTTGTGGATTTTATTTGGGAAACTAACATTACAATTCAACATCAGAAACACTAAAGACATAGTTCTTTGGTCTTAGCCATGCCTCCAGACACACCTCTCTGTGATCTCTGACCTGTCAGCCACAGTATCCTGTTCCGGTGCCCTACTCAGGCAATGTACCAAAGTTTTTTTAGCTATGCTGACAAACACACAGAGGGCACTCCATGGTACCATAAGCTTCAGGCCAAAGACTCCCGGTTATACCTCTGTGAGTCAGCAAACAACTCTCCTGATTGAGTGCTGGGTGGAAGAAAAAAAATCACACCAAAGTGGTTATATGTGTATTATGTAAACTAATCAAGATTCACTGTTGAGAATATGGATATCCAGCTGCGGCAGTACTATTCTCTGAAATGTAATTTCCCTCTCTATTATAGTGCTACCTTTTATCATAAATGAACATCCTCCTATATTAATTTGTTAAAGCTGAAGGTAATTTATTTTCAAAGTTTGTTCTTCAAGATTGCCTTGGCTATTTTTGACCTTTTGATTTCTAGTTAATAATATAATAATAATTAGCAACTGGTTTACTTTCTTCAAGACTGCCTGTTGGGGGTTTGATTTTAATGGATCTGTATGTCAATTTGGGGAAAATTGAAATCTTTATGTAGCACAATGGTGAAAGCATGTGGTTGCTAATCAAAAGGTCAAAGGAATCTACCAATCACTCTGAGGGAGAAAGATGGCAGTTTGCTTCTATAAAGATTTACAACCAAGAAAGCCCCCATGGGGCTTTCTACTCTGTTTTATCAGATCAGTTTGAGTCAGAACCAACTCAGCTATAATGGGTTTGGTTTGGGGGTGCATTATTTTACTGTACTGAGCTTCCTAATTTAGAGATAAAGGATAGATATGCTTTTATATATTTAAACCTTTATTTTAATACTATTTTACAGGTTTTAAAATATTTTAATGTCTTTTTGGTCTATTCATGTTGGCCTTTTAATATTTTTTCTTTCTCCAACAACACTCTACTTTTCAAATCCATCAATAGTCCACTGTAATAGCTATATAGAACTCAGAGACAATATTCAGGATTAACAAGCTTATGAAGGAAGTTAACAGGTTGCAATGCAGGTGAGAAATACCCAGGGTACAGTTGTTCAGTCAGGATGTGTTGCAAAGTTCTTTCAAGACTCCTAATAAATGCCCCAAAGGCATGCTATTCCACTGTAATCCTTAATCAAAGGCATGCAGTTCAAGCTCCCTGAATGAAGTGCCCAAAGGTACCTCATTTCAGTAAATATGTTAGTCTAGGGAGACTAGAGAAATAAATTCAGAGACCTTCATAACAAAGGGCAATTGTACATTAAGACAACATCCCTGCCCAGGCTAGATCAAGTCCCTAAGGCTGATATTAGCACATATATTGATATTAGTCCATAAATTCCTCTTTAGACTCACACAGCCATGCAATGATGCTGAATGCAAGATCACAGGCCAGTGGGTGGAAAGTCTTGTGGATCCAGTGGTGGTGGAAGCATCTTAGCATTAGCATGGGTCTGCACCAGATCCAGGGTCCTAGCTGCAATCAGCATAGCTCCATGTGGCTTGTCAGTAGGAAGACAAATCAGTCTCCTGCCTCCATGGAGGAATACAGGAGTTTACAGAATCCTCACCAGAAGACCAGGCCCACACTGAGGCCTCAGTGGCTATGACCTGATTGACAGGCTATACTGCCCCCTTTGGCATGTTGACAGGAGATTATGTAGCTGCCACAGTCTGTGGTAGTTACATAATCTGTTGTCAGTTTGAGGCTTAAAAGTGAAGGGGTAGAATTTAGCTTGTCCGTAAAGACACAGCTTGCATTGAGGAGATAAATAACTCACTGGAGGTGGGACACAGACACTCCCTGTGACACATTTCTGTTGAGAAGACACATGGAGATGCACTGGAGCCCTCAGGCTGAAGAGTAAAATCAAGACGCCTGCCAGCACTCAGATGCTTCCCCTGCCACTGGATCCACAAGGCTTTCCATGCACGGTCCTGTGATCTTCCTGAAGTTGGTGTCATCGCATGTGTTATATGAGTCTGAAGAAGAATTTATAGACTGGCATTTGATATATGGTCTAATATCGGACTTTAATTGGACTAGGTTGGGATGCTTTCTTAACATGCAATTACTTTTTGATATAAAAATCTTTCTTATACATAAATGAGTGTCTATGGATTTATTCTCTAGTACATCCAGAATAACATGCCTTGAAAGTGCTCAACTGCTTCTCAAGGTGTTACCAAGCCCTGCTCTACCGATTTGGTATCCAGAGGCACCCCACTCCATAATCCAGCCTTCTACAGGAAAGCATTTCATTTTACTTGCTCTATGGTCTGGAAAGCACTATGTCCCATTATCTGACTCATAATTCTGCTGCTGCTCCTGATTTCATAGCTGGGTTGTTTTAGGTCAAGGAGGTTCATTGCACAGTTTTCTCAGGGACCACATGACTAACTCCACTCTAGAATCTTCCTGGTAGTAAATTCCCACCTCCTCCTCCCCATCTCCCTGATGCCTCCATGTCACCACTACCATTCGTCTCAGAATGCTGATTTTATACCTTGTAAGATGACAGTCTAATGAATCCTGTTAACAATCACAGGTGATTTCTATCAGTGTCTTCTTCCATGTTATTATCAAGACTCATGGAGGGAATGGTTGCTTTGAGGAAAATTGCAGTGATGTTGGCTAGGAAAACAGCATTAAATAATTCACCACTGCTGTGTCATTTAATTTTAATGTTGCATATATTGACCTTGGCTCTTCAAAATTGTTATTAATTACGGTAGTTTATTGCTGTAATCTTTTGCATTTTATGCACTTAGTAACACGTTCTGTAAATAATAAAAATGTTCATGTTTATCTTTCCACAGTCAATGTTTAAGATTCATATACATATCAGGTGATTGAAAGTAGCATGACTTGAACCAGGCACTCCTGAGTTCTCAAAGTGATATATTTGCTTTTCAACACTCTGCAGAAGTCTGTGTAGCAGATTAACCTAAAGCAATGAATATGTCATTTGATCTCCCAAGAGCTGCTTCCATGAACATTGACCACAGAAAAATTGATGTATTTGAATAAGGGTGCTGGAGAAGAATATTGAAAGTACTGGGGGACTGTCTAAAGAACAAATAAGTCTGTACCACCTTGGAAAAGGACAGCCAGAATGCTCTTTAGAGGTAAGGATGCAAGACTTCATCTCACGAGCTTTGCTAATGATATCAGGAGAATATAGAGAGTGGCAGTGAAAAAGAGGGAAAGCTACACTTGACAAGCTGGATTGAAACAGTGGCTACAATGGTGGACTCAACCCTAAAAACAATTGTGATGATAATGTAGGACCACGCAGTACTTCCTTCTGTTGTACATATGATTGAGATGAGTCAGAACTGACTGGGCACTAACTAACTAACTACAACAACATGTTTTCCATTCCAAACCCTATGGTTTTTAATTCTTTTTCTTGACCCATTACCCTGGCTATATGCCCAGTGCATTATTATATAGATGTTAGAGTGGGCAACTGTCTCATTCTACTTAAAGGTTGGACAGTTTGATCTGTATCAAGTTGTACCCATGTGCAAGTGCAAGGGTGGAATTCAACCTATTGATAAGGTCACAGACCACTTTATAAGAGAGAAAGATCCAGGATCGTTTTGGATGAGAACATCCAAGATTTCTGTATAAAGTGGCAGAGATCACTGAGTCCAGATGTATTAGAGACTATGACACAGCGACTCAGAGGAACAGTACTGAGATAATGGGGTAACTTAGTCCCAAAACTATGGTACTGTGTGTGGGAAAGGGTGACAGGCAGGCTGACTTTCTACCTCATGGAGGTAAGACCAAGGGATTATAGAGCTGAGACTGAGAACCAAGGAGAGACTTGACTGCTGGCTGCAGAAACCAAGGACCATATCCTTAATGTATTGCTGATCCTGCCTATGAACCTTGTGGCACAGTGGATCCTGCGATTTGACTCATCATCTGATTGACTTTCCAATTCTTGAATTGAGCCAGTAACCTGTCACATTGCCTGCTGATACTGGAAGTCACTAGAAGTCTCCCATCTTACCTGACACACTGTAGCCAGAGGTCTGTCAGCTTATACTCAAGTATATATGGTATCTTCTTGATATAAAATTCTCCCTTACATACAGGAGGGTATGTATAAGGAAAATACATACTTTTAAAAATCTAGGCAACCCAGCCTTACACAAAGATAGAGATATTTAATGTGATCATAGAGTACAATTTTTGTCGCAGATACCTTTCTTTAGATTGCTAATTTCCCCTGCACTTCTAATAATTAATATTTGTTTCCAACATGGATGGATGCTGAGTTCTTTTTTTTTTAACAACGAGAACATATATTAATTCTTAACTGGGACAAGGACAACTATAGTGACATATCATCTGGATGAGAGAGACCAGTACCATGAGGTCATAAAGATGCCCACGTTTTCTGAATGAACTGCTTTAAAAATACATGGGAAATCAGGGAAGAATGTCACATAAGCATAATTGGTGGCAGATTAATATATCATATTTACTCATGCAGCTTCCAGAGCAGCTTCAGAGACCATGATGGGGATATGTATATTATGTATGATAGAGAAACATACGATGTTAGCCCAGGGGCTTCCCTGAGGTAATGGGGACATGGCCTATGATGATTTGATCTCTTTAAGGTGATATCTGTGAAGGATATACCCAGGTAAGTCCCTGAGAAAAACTGCTCCTCCCTAGACTGGTCAAAACGGAGGAGGTAATTCACTTTCTTATGAATTCTATCAGAGGGCAAGACTATTCACATCCCTGGTGCATGGTCAGAAGGAGCTCAAGGGGAAGTTTTATTCACAAATGGGGCTCTATAAATAGATTTTGGTCTTTGTCTGGATGTTCAGTTTAAAAATAATATGCCTCCGCCCCTGCAATTGTTGAGATAATCATATGATTTTCGTCCAGGTTTATCTAACTTAATTAGTGTACTCTAAATATTAAGCCACCTTTGCAGTTACAGAGAAAATCTCCTTTCATTGTTGTGTTGTGAGCTTTTATATACCGTTGGGTTTGACTTGTGCATATTTTGCATCTATGTATATGGGAGAAATTGACTTGCTAGATAATTCTTCCCAGGTCTTCGTATAAACCTTAGGCTGTATATATACACATATAAGTATATATAACCACATATACATATATATACACATTGCTTTCTGCTACTTGAAATATTTCATGTAAGGTTGATGTTATTTCATTTATTGTTTGTTTATCATAACTTGTGGTAACCTATTCACTTCCCTAATAAGTCCCCTTAATTGGGAATATTATTTTCAAGTTCTGTTTAGTCATTTAGATGAATTATTGAACCCACTTTAGATGTATTTTTGTGTGAGAGGTAGAGTTGATGTCAGAATACATAAGGAAGAATGAACATAGAGGCTTGTCTGATCCCTTATTCATGGTGATAGGGAAGCCAGAGAAGGTAAGATGTCTTTGGTCACTTATTACAGTAGTTTGAACTAAATCCTTCAACTTTAGCTATGCCATATTTATGATTCTATTAAATAATTACTCTACTGGAAGGAGAGGAAAACTGAAATGAGGTCAGCAATAATACATCCGAGGAGGGCAATAGAATCGAGCAGGACAATAGGGAAATAATAATGAGAAATTCTTTCTCCTTTTATGGAATTTTTGCCCTGATAATATTTTCATGCATTTGATTAAAAATAAAAGTAATAAAGAGAGAAGAGTTTTGAAAACTGAGTTATGCTATCAGTAAGTTAAAACTCCACCCAATTAGGTGTATATTCTTGAAAGCATTTCCACTAATCACCTCTGATGTTACACAATTCTCTCTGAACTTCGAAATCCTGTTTTGTGGAGAAAATTATCATTTGACAATTTTATATTCTTTTAGCATGCTATGATGCACACATTGTTATTGTTACCTTGCAAATCTTAAGAACTCATATTATCCATTCAAGAAATGTCACTGATAGAGAGGACTTTTGCTCTTTTCACTTGATTCTAAGTATTTTTAAATCTTTTGAATTTGTTACCTGTAATTTCTAATGCCAACATCCTAAATTAAAATTTAACTTAGAATGTCAATGAGTCTTTCTAATTACTCTACTTTGTTCCCTTTTCACAATGAAAAGATTAATATCTACCAGTTCTCTATTTTTGGGGGCTTAAAATTTTTTTAATAGGGGGCTGACACCTGGTGGCATAATGGTTGTGTGTGGGACTGCAGCCCATTGGGTTGGTGGTTCAAAACCAGCAGCAGCTCTCCACAAGCAAGGCTGGGTTTTCTACTCTCACCAGAGAGCAGTGGTGACCCCCCCAAAAAATTTTTAACCGAAAAAGGTATTTTACAGAACAATAATCCCAGTTTAGTATTTAGCCTCGATGAGTCTGAATGTGTCCCTCAACCTCAGGGGCTAAACGATTTCTAGCCACTTCAGAAAGCACAAACCAAGTAAAGAGATATAAAAATGGAAGTTTTTGTTGTTAATGTCATGGTTTCGTGAGAGATTAAAAGATACAGCAAGAATTATATCTAAGCAGATATCTGATTCTCTTTAGGCTTTCCTCTTTATTAATTTCGTTTCTGTGATATTCTATGATTTGAAGAAAAGAATAAAGGATTTTATGTGGGTTTGAGAAATAAATTAATCTACCAAAGTGACTTTTTCTATTTAAAGTAAATAAAAGTCACCTGAGATCTTGTGGCCATGAAAATTCTCACCCCAGTTTTCTGGGTGGGCTAACCCTCCTGAATTTCTACCCAGCTCCAGCTGGCCAACCAGGCTCATTCTGAATTCTAAGGAGTTCAGCAATCTTCACGTAAGCAGCACTTACTCCTTTATTAACCCTTAGACTTTTCATTCTTTCTTTTTTTTTTCTGCATCACTTCCCTAGTGGGAATAGGACAGCGCCCAGCCTTGCTCCTAGAGAGCTGCTGCTAGATTTGAACCATGAACCTTGTACGCCACAGCCCTGCACACAACCACTTCACCACCAGGGCTCAGCTAAGACTTTTGTTTCTTAAAGTTATTTTATCAACCAGTTTGGAGAAATTAATCCACTCTAATGCAAATAATGAAATTTCTTTGGGTTGACACTTTTACAGGTTTACAAATTTATTTTTTGCCTTTGGTCTTAGAAGCACAAGCAAACAAAAACACACTTGGCAGATTGATGGTTTCCAGGTTTGTCTTTACATTAATGACTAAGACACTAACTACACTAGAAATATTGGGTGACTGCCTCACCCAATACAGCTGTTTTCAAGATACTATATATACTTGCGTATAAGCTGACCTGAATATCAGCCGAGGCACCTGATTTTACCTGAAAAATGTGCTAAAAACTCCACTTATACTTAAATATATATGGAAACTCTGTAGGATCACTCAGACCAGTGGTTCTCAATCTTCCCACTGTCTCAACCCTTTAACACAGTTCCTCATGTTGTGGTGATATCCAACCATAAAATGATCTTCATTGCTACTTCATAACTGTAATTTTGCTACCGTTATGAATCATAATGTAAATATATGATATGCAGGTTACAAAGTGAACATAAATAAACATAATTAAAGCATATTCATTAATCGTCAAACTATGTAATTATATATTGTGAAATATTTATGTGTATTCCTATGGTCTTGGGCGACCCCTGTGGAAGGGTCATGACTCAGAGGATGAGAACTACTGACTCAGACAAGGGCTCTGTGACTTTTGGGGAAACTTCACCCTATTATTATTATTATTACTTGGTCATATTATTTTTACCAGCTTTTTGCAACATTTGATGCTCAGAAGTCCACAGTATTTTAGAGTATTTTTTCTAGTTAGCATTAATTAGACATGTTATTTTTCTGAAAGCATTTGCTTCCTATGTGGGAAAAGAAAACTAGTACATCCATCCATGTAGGCAAGATAGTGTGAAAAAAGAGAATTCAACTCCCTAACTCTGATTTGGTATAATATATATCAATATTTACTGCTTTGTATTTACCATCAAAACATTGTAAACCAAAGGTGGGAGTGCCCATTTAAGTAATTTCTATGGAAGTAGTTCTAGCTACCAGGATATTTGTATACAAGACTGAGGTCAAAGTTGTGGTCAAAAGAACATTATTCATACAAATTTTAGTTTATGAAGGCTCAGAATATCACTTTTAATACAAGCATGACTTTGGGAAACCTTATGACAACCTAAATATTTAAATTGTAAAAGTCATATGATGGCCAAATTATTTAAATTTCATTCTAATTAGTATTACAATATATGTGTGTCACCAAATTAATATTCCCCAGCTGAACCATAATTGCAATATATTCTTTCTGCAGCTGAAAGTACTTTCCAACCATTTCAAAGGGCCACCTATCTTCTGCTTGGCTTTATATTTTAATGTGTTGTGTTATACATGCAATAGATTTTATGTGATTATGAATAATTTATGAAGCAGAATTTCAAATGGGGAATATATTAACCCACCATTCCCATATAAGTAGAAAAGTACCAATATAACTTTATTTTTTGCTTGTCCGTTCCATGTTTTACCCCACAGGTAAACTCTATGTTGAACTACACAAAGGGTCACTCTCCTCCCAATGGAAACTTTTTGCAAAATTATGTTATTTACCTTTTTTTAACAAAATAATTTTATCACCTTTAAAGTACCCTCCATCTGTTACACTTAATACATTTGTCAGATCTGTGATTCCATTCTCGGAAACACTTTTCACACGCATCTGTTTGGATGGCTGACAGCGCTTTCCTCGTTTGTTTCTTCACCTCTTCTATGTGGTCAAACTGCTGTTCTTTCATGCCCCTCTTCATTTATGGAAACAAAAGTAAGTTGCCCAGTGCAACGTGAGGTGAAGCAGATGCACGGGGCAGGAGAGGCATGCTGTTTTTCACTAAAAAAGAGTACACTGCGATGGCTTGGTGTGCAGGGGCATTTTCTTGGTGGAAAAACCACTTCTCCATCTGTCACAAAGCAGGCCTTTTTGTCGCACACTGTTTAACCATTTTTTCACAACCTCTAAATGGAAAGCTTGATTAGCAGTCTGGTGTGGTGGAATGAACTCCAAATGCACTCTGGGCATCATCCTGATCTTTGATTTCGCGTGACAAGCCTTTTTTGGGGGGTGGGGGGTTTGAATTGATGATGGCATCTTCCATCGGTTTGATCGATGTTTGATATTGGGGTCATAAGCACCATGTCTCATCACTAGTAATGACCTTGTAAAAAAAGAGATGGGTCGCTTTGCAACTGTTCTTTCAAAGCACAGCATGTTTCCAATGCATGCTCTTTTCCCTTGTCTGTCAGAACTTATGGCACACATTTTGCAATGACCTTCTCATTCCTCAAATTTCTGGTAAAAATTGCTGAACCAAGCTCGAAAATAATCCAGATAACTTCCCCATCGCTTGTCAGCCTTTAAGCGCAAGTGCATGAATTTTGTAGACATTTTCATCCACTCAGGAAGTTGATGGACATCCAGAAGAGGCTTGTCATCTATCAACATTTTGCCTCATTTAAATGAGAAAAACACTCCTACACTTGACTTTACCCTATAGCACTGTCCTGTTAAGCTGTGTCCAACATTGCAACAGTTTCTGTGAAATTTTTCCAAAACAGGAAACAAAATTTCACAGCTACACACTGTTCTCTTAAGTTGGTAATTACAAAAATGAGGTTTGAGTGAAACTGCTTTTAGGAAAAATTTCACTGTGATCAAAGAAAACCTTCCTAGGCAATGCCACTGGGTGCACTAACTCATAGGGGGCTCTTCGATGCTCCCCTAGCAGCCGAACCATATACTGTGAAAGCCAAAGTTTTTGTCATTTTGGGGAGCTACTCCCTTGTAATATATGTCTGTATACATATATATAATTTCACTAATATTAAAACATTACAAGTTTAATCCAATGTTTATACAGTGACAATAGGGGACCTAGTCTTCCTTCCTAATTTAATGTTTTCTGAAATTATTATTTATGAAAAATTTCAGACATACACAAAATTTTAAATAATTTTTACAACTTACTTGAATATTATGAAGGTAAGTAAAAATCAATTTGTGTCACCTTGGGTTGATTAGAGAAACAGATCCAGAGACATTCATACGTATGTAAGAGAGAGCTTTATAACAAGGAGCAGTTGTCTTTTGTGGAAACATCCCAACCCAGTCCAGCTCAAGCCCATGAATCCAATTTTAGCCCCCACGTCTAATACTAGTCTATTCAGATGCTCTCATAACATGAAATAACACAGAAGCAGGAAAATCACAGGTTTGTGATAGAAAAGTCTTGTGGACCCATGGGCAGTGGCAACAATCTCAGTGCTTACCAAATCTTCATGTAACAAGTCAACAGGAATACCAGGGCAGATAGACAGTGTGGCCCACCTTCTAGGGAGAAACAGAAAATTATCAGAATCCTCATGAGAAGACCACACCCACAGATCATCAATCTGTGACCTGACTGACAGTATAGACTCCACCCCTTTACTCTTAATATCTGCAAATTGATATGACATTTCATGATAACTGTACTATTGCTACAAAATCATAGAAATACATAATAAACCAACTATAAAAATATGAATATACTGTTTCTCAATATGGCTCCACTTCAGAAGGTAGTGCTTCCATCTCTTTAAGCCTTCTCTGTAGAAGTCTGGGTGTTTCAATTTACAACACATCAAAATGGCAGTTTGGGATTCCCTGAGGGACTTAACTCATGTTTCTTTTCAATGTTCTTTGAGTTTGATGAACAAGAAGAAGGCAGGGCAATAAGGTGCACAGGCAAAGTTTTCTCAATGAAAATTTCACAGGTAAGACTTTGCTACCCTTAAAATGTGAGCAGATGTATTGCTTAAATGGGGAGAAAAATTCCTTGGTTCATATTTCCTGGACCTTTTTCCACCAATGCACTTTTCAGTTTTCTTACAACTTCTAACAAACCCTCATGATTGGCTTGTGTCTTCTGAAATAGTCTATCAAGATTACCCCTTTCAAACAACAACAAAAGAATATAATAAGCAACAAAAACAAACCAGTCACCATAACCTTCTGAGTTCAACTCTCCCTACAGTTAAGGTCTCCTAGCAGATCCCCTTGGGAGTCACTGTTTTCATTGGACTTTTGTTTTTTATGGCACCTTAATGAGATGGAGAGCACCATCTTATTGTCTTCTGACATTCATTGATTGCAGAGACATGTTTGAACATGTTTTGTTTGTAATAAACCTATGTATATATGAACCAGAATCCAATATGATTTTCCCTTATATATTATAATCTACCAACTTGAAGTGTATTACGATTTATAATGAGTCCCACCAAATGTCCTGCTAGGTCAATGTAAACATAAATAGATCTTAATAATTCCATCCCTATAATAATTTTACACATACTTACCTGGCAGGGCAGGTACCATGATCACGAAGGTGGTTTTCCCAGGGCAAGGCTTATCCATTGCACTCCGGATGGGTTGACCCTTGCAGTTTCCCCAAATGTGGGAAACTCGACTGCATAATTTATGGTAGTGGGGGACTGCATTCGCGCTCTCCCCTGATTAAAAAAAGAAAAAAGAAATAATCTCACACATATGACAATTATCATGAGAGTGTGATTCTGAGCTGCCAACTTAAAAACCATACTAACTTACTGAGATTATTATTTTAATTTCAATATTTTGCTGCTTCTTTTTAGATTTTTATGTCAAATTACCACTACCACCACCACCACCATCCCCTTCAAAAGTTGAAATCTGTCAACATTTCTATTTCTACACAGGTCATTCATAGTACTCACAATCCCTTCTATCATATTCCCTTTGTCTACCTTAGGACAAATAGCTTAATCATTTTCTGCAGGTGTGCATCACAAACTCTCCTGAGCCCTCACTCCTGTGGAAGGCTCTCAGTGAGCTGTTCAGCTTAGTGTGAGTACTGAGAGATGACCTGCAAGTGAACTTCCCAACAAGGTTGATGTCAACAGCAATGGAGACCAGACTTTTCCTAGTGGTTTCATAAGAGTAGGTGGATAATTATTCTAATTATGGCATCCTTCCTTCTTGAAACTGGTCCAAGGATAGTTGTAGCAGGAGGTCAGGAATATTTGGAGGTTAGAAGCTGTTTTAGATACTTGTGGACCTTTGTGCTCTATCTCTCTGGAACCTGTCTGCTAGTGATTTTGTATGTCTTTTGTAACTCTACTAGACTCGGTGAATCAGAGGTAGCCACTGAACAGTGAGAGACATGGCATTTTCTCCCTGATAATCAGCAAGCCAACCAAGAGAAAAAGAAGCACCTGAGTGCTAAGATGCAGCATGGAAACTTTACTTTTCCAGACACACCCCCCCCCCCCCCACCCAATCCCCTTCTAAGAGGTGCTCTTTCTCAAACTAGGACCAATCCTTTAGTACAATCCTTCCTTTGCAAATGCTCCAGAAAAAAAAATCAGACTTGTGTCCTGGTTAGGACACAGGCACATAGCCTTAAGCATAACACAAAGTTTCCACGTGTTTCATAATGCCGAATCTTCTCCAGGTGCTATATATGCATACAGACAGTCATCCAGAGCAAGCCAGTAAAGATCTCTGCCTGGGTTATCACAGACTAGGATAGAGTCCCAAATACTAGCAGAGCCGCATCTGCATCCTCTATAACCAGACAATCTCCCCTATGGTAGTTACTGTGGTAGTTACATAATCTTGTGTCAACTTGAGGCTATATGAGTGAAAGGGTGCAGTTTAGCCTGTCAGTCAGGTCACAGCATGATGACCTTATTTAGAGGGGCAGCAGGGATAAAGAGATCACTAGAGGTCAGACGTGTATGCACTCTCTTCTTGACTCTCCCTATGAGACATTGCTGTTGACAAGCCACACGAAGCTATGCTGATGGCAGCCAGAACTCTGGAGCTGGAGGAGCCACATGGAGACCCATGGCAGCACTAAGATGCCTCCACTGACACTGGAACCACAAGACTTTGCACCCATGGCCTGCAATCTTCCTAAACTTGATGTCATTGCTTGCACTATATGAGTCTGAAGAGGAACTTACAGACGGGTATTAGATACATGGGCTAATATCGTACTTATGGACTTGATCTAGACTGGGTCAGGATGTTTTTTTTAATATACAATTACTCTTGTATATAAAGCTCTTTCTTATACACATAAGAGTATCAGTGAATTTGTTTCTCCAGTCAACCCAAACTAACACACATACCTTCAGTTATTATTGCTTGGTAAGCAAAAAGATGTGAGTTTTTTCATCCAACATGTCAACAGGAATGTATGCATACATTACTGATCACTCAAGGAGGAGTCTTAGACACTGCCATGTACTCATATATTTGTTTTAGCTGCAGTCCAGTGGTCCTTTGACCTATGCACAATAGGATCAGAGCTTTGTAATCTTTTGGTTTTCACTGGCTGGTTTTCAGAAGTACGGTTCCAGGCCTTCAGTCCTCCTCTGTCTTAATCTGGAAACTCCTCTAGCACTATTTATATCAAGGAGGGCCTGAACCCAGTCTAACTCGAGTCCATGAGTCAGATGCCAGCTAGAGCCCCCTCCTGACTCCCACAGCTACTGACTGGTCCAGGAAGCAAGAAGGTGAGGAAATGAAAGGCCAATGGAAATGAAAGAATCTCGTGGAGCCTAGGTTGGTGCCAAGATGGTAGGGAATCCCTATCTCCCATCTCTCAATTCCCCCATAGGTGGGTAGCAATCTTGGCAGGCTAGATCAGCGTCATATGTAGACTCGAAGGAAAAAGGAAGGAAAAGAACATTCTCAGCAGCATCACACACAGAAAGGTCACACCTTCACACGGATACATTAACATAGAATCTAACAATGAAACATTGCGACATGAAAGCATCCCCTGTACTGGGATGGTGGAGGAAAGGTGGGATAGAAAGGGGGAACTGATGATAAGATCTACATATAACCTCCTCCCTGCAATACAGATGATGGGGAATTGGGTGAAGGGAGACATCAGACCGTGTAAGATATGACAAAGTAACAATAATTTATAAATTATCAAAGGTTTATGAAAGGAGGTATTGCAGGGAAGAAAATGAGAAGCCAATGCCAAGGGCTTAGATAGAAACAGAATGTTATGAGAATGAGGAGGGCAGTGGATGTACAGATGTGCTTAACACACCATGAATGGACTTATGTGTGGATTGTGATAAAAATTGTACAAGCCCCCAATAAAAGGATTTAAAAAGAAAAAAGAAAATATCCACTGACTGACAACTAATAGCGGTATTTGAAGCTCATTGTCGAGACAGAATCTACTTGACAGGCATTGAGTTTGGGTTTTTCCTCCTTCATGGAAGTATTCAATTCTATATCAGAAGAACTAATGCCTTACTATATATGTGCGTATATGGATGTAACTATAGTTAGGTGTGTGTGTGTGTGTGTGTGTGTGTGTGTGAGTTTACAATGAGATGGACTGACTTGGTGGCTTCAACAAGGGATCAGGTATAACATTTGTGAGGAAGGCAGAAGGTCGATTATGTTTCGTTCTGCTGTACACAGGGTTGCTATGGTCAATCCAATGACACCTAATAATAGTAGCAACCATATACGGTATGTATGGATGGATGTATAATTTACTTTCCTAGCTAGCATTCTCTTTGGAACTCCCAATTCCTTGGGGAATAAAATTTAAAGGAAGCTCTTAATATGTATTCAAGGCTAGCAACATTGTGGTCAGACAGCTATCTTAATGCATGCTATAACCTAGCTGAACTCTTTTTTCTTTTTTTTCTTTTCTGGTTTCAGGCTTACTCAACACAAAACATCCCTTCCCACCTTACTGGGGTGGCTGACCACAGCCAAATCCACCTCTAAACTGGAATTGCTGACCCAGTCCCAGCCCCAGCTATCTTGTTGGCACCAGGCGTCGAGGAGCTCCTTCTGGAAGTGTCTCTGTCGGCCTCTCCTCTAGTCAGTCAGTCTGGTGGCTCACCCTCCAGACCTTTGGCTCGTGGCCTGACAGTCTCGTGGCGACTGCGGCGCAGGAGTGCAGGCACAGTCTCAGGGGGTAGGTGAAGGTGATCCCAGAGGTACTGAATCCCCCTCATAGTAAAGTACCGGTAGAAATGTCTCCAGGCAACTGCTTCTTCATGAAGCCTCGTGACTTGAGACATGGCATGGCTTTCATGACGTGAAGGTTGGGCACGTTCTTGTCCGCCAGTCCAGGGTGCTTTTGCACATGGACAGCCTTCTTGGCCACTGTTATCCCGTCCTTGAAAAGGAGTTCATAGATAGTGATCGGTTTCTTTCTTTTTTTGTGTGTGTGTGATCGGGTTCTTTTGGGGCATTGACAATGCAGTGACTGCTGCGTCCTGAACCGGCACAGGAAAGACTCCCTAGCTGAACTCTTTATTGAACTCTTTCCTCTCTCTTAAAACCCAGCTCAAATACCAGAATACCCAGCTCAAATACCCAGCTCAAAAACCCAGAAGAAGGCAACCTTTCCACATTTCTACACCCTAGGTTTGAGAAACCATAATACTTTGTGTATAGGCCCGATTCTCATTCCTGAAGTGAAAATGGCTGGAAGAAAAATAAATAAAGCAATCTATGTACTTGTGAAAGAAGAAAGAACAGTATTTTAAGGATTCTTCATATGTAGAAGAACGTAATTGTTGTCATGGGTGCTGATGCTGATATTTACAGAGGATCTTCTGTGGGTGTGCTTGTCAAGCGGGGAACTAAGCATATTTAAAATGTTTTAAATTATATAATTATTTAATTATTTAAATTATTTAATTATTTAAATGTTTTCCACTAGTGATTGTCGGTTTTCTTCTTTTCCTGTGACTCACTCACTGATCTTACATAGAAAAGTGTTGGCTAAATATGAATGGCCAAGTGATGGTGAAGAAATCATCAGAATTCCTTCAGGTTCCTTCAGAACCAGTGGTTAGAGTGGCAAAAATGAGGGTGGGGGGGAAGATGGGGTAAAAAGGGGAAACCGATGATAAGGATCTACATATAACCTACTCCCTAGGGTATGGACAACAGGGAAGTGGATGAAGGGAAACATCCGATAGTCTATGATATAATAAAATAATAATAATTTATAAATTATCACAGATCATAAGGGAAGGGAGAGTGGGGAAGGAGGGGAAAATGAGGAGCAAATACCAAGGGTTTAAGTAGATAAAAAATGTTTTGGGAATGATGAAGGCAACAAATGTACAAATGTGCCTGGCATACAATGGATGGATGTCTGGATTGTGATAGGTATTGCATAAGCCCCCCCAAAAAATATTTTTTAAAAAGGAAAAGAACATGTCAGAAACAAAATGCAGCCATCTTTCTTATGACATCTCACTCTGTGGCATGCAAATATAAAATAAACTCTGTTTAAAATGTTTTAAACCTTAGTCCTGACTAATCCATATGGAAAGCCACATTTAAATGCAGAGCCTAAACATTTTTCCTCCTTGTACTCTACCACTGTATGTGTGAACTGCTGGAGAATGAATAGGTCAAGCTCTAAATGACGGCTCCTTTCCTCCCCATAGTATTTAAAACTATGTTTTTAAACACTAATTCAAAGAACACAGTGTGCTTGCTTTATAATAAAATTTTTCCCCTTTTTTCTATTACTTCACAGACTCACACACTAGTCCCTGGTGACTATACTGAGCTAAAGAAAGCTCACAAGAGGCCCCTAAAGCCAGGTTGCCGTGTGGACTTGGCTTTAAGTCCAGACAACTTTGAAAAGCAGTTCACGTCTTCTGGGTTGTTTTTTTTTCTCCCCTCTCTCTTTTTCACTTTGTATTTCTTTCCGTAAGAAAGCTGAGTCTGGTCTATTTTTGGGTTTTGGCCCATGGAGCTGAACATGGTGGTTTTAATTTCACTGTTGTTGTTATTTTTCTCCTCTGAGGTAAAAAATAAAACACAGGAACCTTGGTCACCAGGGAAACACGAGTGCTTTCTTCTTTTCGTTATTCCCCAAACAGCACACTAGGCTAGAAGCATGCTTAATATTTCCTGCAAATAGAGGAGCTTTAGTTAGCCCTAGGTCTTTGTAACCTTTCCTTTAAAAAAAGTGTCACTGAGTTCTAATGACCCTTAATGAATGTCATCCTCCAAACAACTTAAAATTCACCTATCAGAGCATTACTTTCCATTTGGGTTGTGGAGAGTTTTTGTCATCAGGAATTTATTTCCCCCACCCCCGTGTTAGTCCTTTGTGTCTTAAAACCCTGCCCTCTTTAGAAGAAAGAGGTTGTTGTACACTCCCTTCCCACTCCTAAAATTTTGACACACATTAGAGGGGAATCATTTAGCATTGAAATTATTCTATCGGGATATGATGGCCCTTGCCAAATGTCTTGTGAATTCTTCCAATTAGAGTAGATGCTATTGAGAGGGTGGTAATTCAGCTACAACCCAGTGTAGGAAACGTAACATTGTCTGATCATGGTCATTTTTTACAATGGTTTCTCTGTGTGTGCTGGAAGTAGTAAATTAAAAAAAAACCACTTTCCTTTCAAGTGTATCCTGAAGTGATGGATTACGTAGGTAACCTTGAGTTTGTTTTCAACTCTGCCTACATTTTGAAGGCTCCCATACTTTCATCTTCCATTGCCTTCATATATACAACTTTAGCCCTGGGATTTAAAACTACCGGTATAGAAAGGCATAATAAGCAAGTAAAATATTCAATCATTGAAAACTCAAAATACAAAGCACCTCGACCACTTGAATATGCTGGAAGAAGAACAATTTGGCTACAGAAAGCAAACCAAAAAACCAAAAGGCAACTAGCATTACATTAGTTCCAAAGTTTAGAGTTTCAAGAGCTTTCACTGAACTTTTCCCCTGACTATCTCAACACATCTTTTTTTGTATTTGAGAGTCTGGCCAGGATTGAAAGCAGAGGTGTGAAAGAATTACGAGAGTGGCTGTTTTTGCACTACTTTTGGCTAGAAGCAACATCATCAGGAAGCTTGAAAATGTCTTGAGAAAGTTTGTTCTCAAGAAAATTCTAGCTTAAGTTGTTGTTTTTTTAGTCTGAGTTTCAGACCGTGTTGTTAATATTCAAGTAAGAATGAGAAATTGAATAGCTAATGTATGTGCAACTACACTATCTTCATAATGCCTATCTGATACTTTCTGGGGTCTTCAGTACTTTATTCTTATCAAACGTCTTGAAAACCATATCAGACAGAAAGTTTAATTGAGCTTCCATCTTCCATGAGAAAAATCATTGTATTCACTGTATTCCTAGAATTGTTTTATCTTGTGCTTTTTCTAAGGCTTTATGTGGCTCCAGTGCCATAGAGATGATTGATATAGAGTGATTCAGGACTAGAGACAAATGTGCTTGCCATCATGGCTGAAAAGAGGAACTATGGACAAAGAACTATAGGTTTAATATTCTATAATCTTTTAATTTTTTTAAATAGCGTCCCACAAATTTGACTGTTGCCTGAGCTCTATGTGTCCATTACAACATATTATTGAACCCTGTCAAGAAGTCGAGTGCCATGAGAGGCCTGGTTGGTGCCAGCAAAGGGTAAGGAAGGGGAGAGGGTTAAAGCTTGTTTGATTTCCACCTCATAGAAATCAACATTGGGCTGGTGTGTAGTTGGAGTCTCCTCCTACCTTATGCAGCTTGAAGAGGTTAGATGTGGACCCCACACTCTTTCCAGGCAATTTTAATAACAGAGAAGGTATAAACAAAGAGTATCAGCAGGAATAAAGATAACCAAAGGTCGAGGTGCAGCAAGGATCCTAGAATAGGACCTCAATATTTAAAGAGGATGTGCCTTCCTTTAACTGATGCTTATTCTCAACCATCAGCAAATGTTCAGCAGGAAATTCAAGACATCACTTGGCAGGCGTGGTCATTTGTTTTCCTCTCACTTCTCCTCCAGGGTTTGGTCTTTACACTCTGTGACCATTGTCTGGGTTTGTCTATTGTCTTCACTACCAGTCCCTGTACCATTGCAGTTCTTCCTGCCATCTCTGCCACAGGTTTACTTGGTCTGGGAGACCCATACCGCAGGGCCACTGGTCTAAAGGACATTCCTCTTCTGACTCTTGTGAATCAAGGAGCTTCCAACATCTGAGGTTCTCTGTTGTCAGGTTTTTGTGGGCCGTCAGGAATTTTATAGGCTAGAAAAGGACAAAAACAAGAAATACTATGGCTGATATAAGATAGATTTTGGTTGAAAGCAGAGAAAAGAAGAAAGATGTGTGCTTTTTTTTTTTTTTTTGGCATCGCTGCTCTCCGGTGGTGGGAGTAGGAGGCCCAGCCCCACTGCTGGAATTGAACCTCCGTCCCAGTGGGCCGCAGTCCCGCGTACAACTACTACACCACCGGGGCTCAGCCCTGTCCACTTGTGCTTTATTGACCCTGAAAAGACATTTACCTGTGTGAGCTATAGCAAACTAGAGATAGCCTCACGAAGAATGGGGATTCCAGAATGCTTCATGATGCCCTGATCTAGATGAGAAGCCGTTGTGCTAAAATAAGAAGAAAATACAACCTGATTGGAAAGCAGAAGAGTTGTGTGTCAGGATTGGGTGCTCTCACCATACTTCATCTGTATGCTAGCAACTCATGAAACAAGCTGGAGTATATAAAGAAAATATGCTAATAGGATTGAAGGAAGGCTTGTTAACAGTCTTCCATACACCAATGATACGACCTTGCTTGCTGAAAAGGAGCACAAGCTGAAGCACTTGCTGAAGAAGATAAAGGATTGCAGCCTGGGTAGAGATGCGTTACAACTCAGTGTAAAGAAAACAGAAGTCCTCAAAACTGGAAACACAGGTCACAGGATAAGAAGAGGAAAAGTTCAAGCCAGTAACTTCATCTTGCTTGGATCCACCATTCATGTTCACGGGAGCAGCAGTCAGGAGATCAAAAGTCACGTTTCCGTGGGTAAATTTGCTATGCAAGATCTTTTGAAAGAGTGGAACATCAAGGATGTTACTTCAAGGACTAGAATGTGCCTTTATCAAACCCTAGTGTTTTCAAGATCCTCAAATGAATATGAAAGTTGGACATTGACTAGGGAAAACCGAAGAAAGGCTGCATTTGAACTGTAGTTCAGAGAAGGAATATTGAAAGGACCGTGGACTGCTAAAAGAACAAACACTTATCTTGGAATAAGTACAGCTAAATGTTCCTTAGGATTCTTTCTAAGTATTCTGGACATCTCCTGGGGAGAGACCTGTCCTGAGCAAAGGACATCCTACTTGGTAAAGTAGAGGGGCAATGAACAAGAGGAAGGCCCTGGACTATATGGACTGCCACAGTGGCTACAGTTAAGAGCTCAAGTGTGACAATTGTGAGGATGATTCAAGATGAGGCAGGGTTTCATTAAGTTGTCCATTGGTCACTATGACTTGGAACCAACTCAACAACACCTAACCATAAAGCTGATGTACTCCTCGTTAGTTGCACGGTCAGCTCCATAGCCAACTTCTATTCAAAGCTTGCCCTCCCTCACCATCCTCATTAGCCGATCTGTTCTGTTCCAACACTTCAGTTGTTCCATTTCTGTACCACTGATCTCACATGTCCCTCTTTAACCCCAGATGATCTTTCCTGATAATAATATTACACACATTATAATAACAAACCTTATTGGGATTATGGAGAGATTTTCAAGTTACAGTTTTGCTTCTTTTGCATTATTATCCCTGTGATTTGGTCATAGCAGACATAAAAATATGTGTATGAGTAAATGTGTTTTGTATTTTGAAGAGAAAATATGATGCCAATGCTTAAAGAACTTTTTGGAAAATTTTTCTGACTGGAGAAGAAAGATTCAGAAATAGATATTGGTTTCAGTACTTTCAAGAGTAAAAGGGTAAAATTAAGCTTAATTTTTGTTTAAAGAATAGAGAAAGACTCTTATTCACCAAAGTATTGCATTCCAAATTATTTCAATGTATATTTAAGAATGTATCCCTTAGTTTTGAGAAGGCTTAATTTACTTCTGTCATGCTATGGTAGTCATTGAGTGAAACAGATGAAAGGTAGCTTTTCTTGATGCCATGCAATATGTTTATTTTACAAGTACCCCTGCCAGACATCTGGAGGATATGCCTTTGATAACAGTGTGCCATTTACTACCTCCCGTGAACAGTTTCTAGCAATATTTTACTTAAGTAACAATGATCACCATAATAACTCCCAAATCCCAATGGCATAACACAATAAGTTTATTTTTTGCTTTCATCAGACCCAGTGTGGATATTCCTGGACAGTGAGTTCTCTGATTTGTGGTTATTGAGGGATCTGGACTTCTCCAACATCTCATAGTTCTCTTCTGACTCCTCCACCTCCAGCCAGTAAATGAGGGGATAGAAAGTTTTACATAGTATCATTTTTAATACCTCAGCCTGAACTATTTGGCAGGATCACATATGAGGACCCAGTCATAGGGCCACACCCCATTGCAAAGGGAAAAGGAAATGTCTAGCTGCTTGTTCAGGACATAGAAATAAAGACTTTCAGAGAACACAGTGCAGACCTAGCCATAAACAAGAAGTAAGCAGCTTAAAAAATTCTTTGTTCTAGGTTCTTTTAAGTTTCTTCCACTTTGATTATATAAGATCTTTTCTTCAGATTGAAAAAAGCAAATCAAGCAAGGTCCTGAGGATGCAATGAACATTCCCTATAATGAAACAGGCCATGTCGTTTTTGTCAAGTTTACAGGTTATAGGTAGCCTTGTGCCAAAAATCAGACAAAGCTTCATGTTGTACACATAGAAAATTTTAGAAAGTGACGTTATTATTGACTTTACATATCTAGTACCTTTATGATTTTATTTTAGAGAAAGTAGAGTGTTTGTGCTTGATTCTGTATGGTTTTCTTAGGAAATGTGTTTTCAAGAAAATGTGCCCTACTTTTTACCATCAGCCAAGCAGACAGACAAGGATATCAACAATGAGAGTCTTCATCTTGACATCATGCTGGACTCTCAGTCCAGAGATGGAAACGGTTCCACGTGGTATGCTTTCTGGAGAGCCTGTGTCTTCAGAAATAACTGAGCTTTGACTTTATACCATGGTTCCATGCTAGAGGGGTCAAACTACTAGACCTAGCAACTATCACTCTTCTCACAACTTAGCAAACTGAGTGCTTTTTTCTCATTCAGTTCCCTCACTAAACACTAATGGCACTGAATGCTGCTTCAAGTGCTGGGGCTACAACAGCAGCAGCAAAAGTGAACAAATATCCTGGTTCTCATGGAATTCAACATTGTATAGATATTACAAAATGTGCTGTGCAATAATAGGTGGTGCAGAGAAAACCAGAGAGAGGAAATAGGAGGGTTTAGAACGTTGCAATTTTAGTGTTGGGGAAGCATTGCTGAGTGAAGAATTGAAAGAGGTGGATTAGTGAGCTACTTCTCTATCTTAAATAAAAAATTATCCTGGAAATGGTAAATATAAAGTACAAAGGCTTGGGCATGGGAGTAAACCTGCTTTGATCCAGCCCAGCAAGTTGGTCCATGTGATGGAGCAGTCAGAGAAGTATAAGGTGCAGTAGCACACACTCGCATAAACTCAAGTTCATTGTCATTGAGTAGATTCCAACTCACTGCGAAACTGTAGAACAGAACAGAACTGCCCCTGTGGGATTCCAAAGCCGGCCTTCTTGACGGGAGTAAAAAGCCTCGCTGACTCTTTCTCTCTTGGTGTAGCTGGTGGAAACTTTATAGTTAGCAGCCCCATGCATAACCCACGATGCCACCAGGATATTACAAAATGAATGGGTATTCAAGGGAGCAGGGCAGGAGAGATGATCTTTTCGGTCATAGGATCTTGGTGATTACTTTGGTGTGAAGTACAAAACCAATTCAGAGTCCTGAGCAGAGAAGACAAGACTTGAGGTTATAAAACAAATAGTCAGTCATCTGTGTTGAGTGTAGACGGAAGGGACAATGGTGGAAGTAGAAAGACCAGTTAGGATTCTCTTGCCTTTAATCCCAATGAAAGTAGAAACGGTAGAGACAAAGATAGAAGCAAAGGGGTAGTAGCATTAGTTATCACCATTGTCAGATTCCGAACGGTATTTAATAATTCACTTAATGTTTAATACTTGGGAGCTAGTGGCAATTAGTCTTTCTGATGAATCCACTCTTGGGGAAAGAGAGCCCAAGAAAACTCTAGGATTCATTGGCCGAAACTTATGGGCAGGTAAAATTGCCATTTACTGAAAGAGGATGACTAAAGGGGGAACCAGCTTTGTTACAGTGGGGATCAGGAGGTCAGTTTACATCATTTTAAATGTATGAGACTTATAGGTATTCCACTAGGAGTGTTGGTTATGCTATTAAATCTTTAAGTCTGGTGGTCAGCAAATAAGTCCTACCTAGAGATCAGTGAAAAGATGCATTTAAAGGTATGAGACTGCATGAGGTTCTCCAAAGAGTGAGTGAAGACAAGAAAGGAACTCAAGGGGTGAGTCCTGGGGTTCTTTTAGTTCAGGAAGATGGACGGACCAGAAAAGGACTATGAAATGAAACCACCTAACTAGGAGAGAGACTACTTAAAAGAGTAGCACTCTTAGAAGTCAAATGACCAAAAACAAAATCAAAACATCAAGCAGACAATGTTTCTAATAAGAAAGCAGTAATCAGCCTTGTTAAATGTTGAAAACTAACCAATGAAATAAGGATTGAGCGATTGTATTTAGCAATGTGAACATTATTGGTGCCCTTGATCAAAACTGTTTCTGTGGAGTGGTGAAATGAGGTGAACTTCTCTAAATCGAGCTTGAGAAAAAATGGGAGATGTGAATTTGAATTACTGACATCGCTGGAGAAGTTGTGAGGCAGAGGGGTGAGAATCTGGAGGTATAGATGTAATCAAAAGATGATTTTGAAAGATAAGAGGCATGGCATGTCTTTTTTTAATATAATGAATACCACAAGGTAGAAATGGAGGATATAAGGCAGAGATGTGAGATTTGGGCAAGTGGGATGGGGTCTAAGGCAAAAGTCAAAGATATGACATCAGAGAGGTTCATCAACAGTGTAACTCTTGTAAAGGGACTAATGTCAAAAAAGATAGGCAGTATTGAGGTTTACAGGAGAGCTGTTAGCACTGTGGATTAGGCAGTGGGCTGTGAACAACAAGGTGGGCAAGTCAAACCCTCTCTTCAGCAGGGAACGATGAAGCTGTCTGCTCCCACAAAGAATTACAGTCTCCGAAATCTCTGGAGGCTTGCTGTTACCCAGGATTGACTCATGGCCGAGACTTAAAAAGAGAAGGGGAGAAGAGGAAACAGTCTTTTAATAAAGAAAGGGGGAGAATCTACATATTAAGGAAATAGGATGGCTTGATTCCAAAGTGGTCAAAAGATTGTTGGAATTAGACATCTTGAGGGAGTATGCTGGAAATAGATGGGATGGTGGTGAATAACTGTTCTATAAATACATTGCAATTAGTCTGTTTCCAAGTCAGCTGTGCAGAAAGGGGGTTTGGAACATTTTCCTGAGATTTAAAAGTATCAGCAAGCAGTTTTGGGAACGACGCATTTGAGACTTTAGTAGGGGCATGTATCCTCATCTGAGAAGGCAAGATTAGCATTGACATAGACTTCCGCACAGTATGTGGCAAGGCTAACTGAAGAGCCTGGACCAGTAGATTTGGACTTAAAATACGAGCCAGTGAAGAGGTGGGGCTAGTTGGATAAAATACAGCCCCTAGGGAGACCTGGAGCAAGAGACCTGCACATTCTGCCTTCCAGACCTGAAACGGGAAGTTGCGTTTAAATAGCTTTGATTTGCAAAATCAATGCCCTCCAAAGAAAATTCACCTGCTGCCAAATCTCATGCCAAACTTTGGATGCCACTGTTCCTTCAAGTTCTCTGTTTGTTTTCCTTTCTTTCTTTTTTCTTCTTCTGGCCAGTTTTTTTTGACCTTTTAGGTATGAATACTCAAGGACTGTGATCTATCTTCTTGATGAATTGTTTAATCAGATGGGCATAAGGAAAGCGAGAGAGATTTTAAACATTTTATTCTAAAATACGCTTCGTCTGGCTACAGCTTCCGTTACATGTTGTGTGCACATGTAAATACACTGTCTATGTCTTGCAATTTGGTCCACTTATTTTGAAATCCAATTCTTTCAAACATTCATTTCCAGGTAAGACTGAAATGCAACAGTTGTGTTAGAAGAAGTTCAATCAACCTTGGGCCAGGACTTCTTGTTTTTGTTCCATATGCCTTCATTTTTAGAATTAGGTACCCCCAAATCACTCAGCTTGATCTATCGCACATTCAGATGTCAGTGTTCGGCGAGTGCTGTTGCCACTAATGGCTTTTGCATTTGCATTGTTTTGCAAGGCTTATTTTCAAATAGTACGAATTAAAGTTTCCATTCAGTTATCCCCAAAACAAAGAGGCAAGAAGTATAGATGTAGTTTTCTCATGAAAAGAATATGAAGATATCCATTCCAATATACTTTATTTCTCTTTCTGGTGTTTGCTGATGTTAAAAAACACCAGTGAAGTTCAACTGAAAAGCATGAAAGGATTTTGAGGCCAGGATTGAGATATATTTTACTGGACCTCTCTTAGGTATATTTTAAGATAAGTCATTTTCTTTATTTCTTATTAACTAAGTATTTGATTGTGATAAGTGTACACATTATGATGTATCCTATTAATTTAATGGAGAATGTCTTTATTATTTTTAAACCTATAACATATACTCAGTATAAAATATCAATAGGAAAATGTATAAGCTAGAATGTTCATAAGTTTCCCCACAATCCGGCTTCCCAGAGATCTTCAATGTTAGCAGCTAAGGTTGTACACTTATAGCTCTATTTCTACAAATGTGTGCACTTATGTGTTCATCTTTAGATTTTAAAGCAAAATGGGTGCTAAAATAATACTGTTTTGTGCTTTGTTAAGGAACTATGAATGTTTTCCACAACTAGGTGGACTGATACTCATCTCTTTTGTCATTGAGGATGATTTGCTCACTGACCCACTGCCACTGAGTCAAGCCACCTATGGCACCATCACAGGACAGTGCGGACCACTCTGCAGTTCCCAAGACTGCAAGTCTTTACAGAAAATTGACAGACACTTGCCTCGAGATCTTTTCATGTTTTACAGCTGAATGTATGTAGTGAGATAGCTTTTACTTGATCTTTATTAGATGCTTTCTAAGATGAGTCATTTTCTAAGTGTTAGACTGCTAACCAAAAGTTATTTTCAACTCTGTATAATACTGATACGATTACCTGTCTTACAGGCATATTGGAATTTATGAATAACCCCAACACTACCACTCACCTAGATTGAGTCAATTCCGACTTGTAGTGAACCAAGAGGACATGGTGGCATTTTCCCCTTTTGGTTTTCAAGACTAATTCTTCCTGACTGTAAGAAAAACCTCCTCTTTCCCCAGCAGATTTACAACTGCTGACTTTGTGGTTAGCAGCCGAATCCATAGTCACTAATGGACATAAATTCTCTAAAAGAGTGAGTGTATAAGATAAAAATGATACTAATTGCTATTCTCCTTATTATCTTTACTACTAGTTAATATATTTATATCATATGACAACTTCCTAGAAGTAAAATTCTCCACTTGATAAATATTACCACATCACCCTCCAAAGAGACTCTACCAATTTATTCTCTCTGACGCTTTCTACTGTAACGAATTTATCTGAAACTCACAGGAGTAGTTTTACGATCTATGGAGTCCCTGTGGCAGTCATGTGCTTATGTTAATTTTACGATTGAAATGTAGGGGCAGAGTCTAGCCTGTTAATCTGGAGATAGCCATTGAGTAGCCAACTAGGCCTCTAGGTGGGCATGGCTTTCACCTGAGACTTAAGGGAAATCTCGTGATATTTCCCTTGTGAAGATGAGAAGCTATCTTCCCCAGTTGTTGGGAGTTAGTTTCAGAGATAATTAACCACAGGCAACACAGAATGGCAGCATCTGGGAGGCTGGAGTAGCCGGTGGAGAGACCACACGGCTTTGCCCTGATGGAGCCGGACCTCTGAGGCTGGGGCAGCCACATGGAGGCCTCTTCCAGCGATGAGTTGCTTCTGCCACCATGGGATGCTGTTGATGGACCCTGAACCCTGGAAGCGAGGAGCCATGGGGAGACCCCTGTCGGTGCCAGGACTCTGTACCCACTGACCTGTGACTTCATGAGTCGGAAGGAGACTTTATGGACTGATTTCGGGCATATGGGTTAATATCGGACTTGTGACTTTGAGCTGGACTGGGCTGGGATGTTTTCTCAATGTCCTGTTCCTCTTGAATATAAACCTATTCCTTTTATCCATATGCGTGTCTCTGAAATTTGTTCCTCTAGTCTACCCGGACTAACACAGTCCCCATAGGTAGAAACGGACTTGATGGCAGTAAGGAAGTGACATCAATGAATGAAAGTATTTGTTTTCTCCACTCTACTTAAAAACAGTAGAAGTATGACATGTGGATGTTAACAGATGCAATTGAGTTTGTTCTGACCTGGAGCAATCATAGATATAACAGTGTGAAATGTTTCATCGTCCTGTTCCATCTTTACAATTGTTTGCCAAACTTATTTAAAAGTACCTTCACAATGTACGTGTTGACTTAACATAGTCAACTCATACATGTAATCAACATCTGGATCAAAGACATTGCACTTCCTCTCCCCCCCCCCCCCAGCGGTATTTTCGTCACCCAAAGATCACTGGGCAGCCTTCTTTGAATGTCTTCTCAATAATGACTTTGGTCTCACTTCTTCTGATATAAATCGCATTGTCCTTTTAGCAAGCCAGGGGTCTTTCAGTATTCTTCTCCAGCAGCAAAATTGGAATGCATTAATTCTTCTTTTTTTAATTAATTTTATTCTATGTGCAACTTTCACATGCATTTGAAAATATCATGGCTTGGGTCACTCATACCTTAGTTCTCAAAATCACTTCTTTATTTTTCAGTATTCTAAAAAGGTCTTGTGCAGCAGAGTTGCCTAATGAAACACATCTTCTGATCTCTTGTTTGCTGCTTCCATGTGCATTGATTGTGGATCCAAGCATGACAAAACACGTGAAAATTTCAAGCTTTCCTCCATTGATCATGATGTTACCAATTGGTCCAGTTGTGAGAATTTTGGTCTCCTTGACATTGAGCTGTAATCCATACCGTAGGCTGCAATCCTTGATCTTCATCAGCACGTACTTCAAATTCTCCTCACTTTCAGCAGGCATGGTTGTATCATCCACATATGGCAGTTACTGAGCCTTTCTCCAGTCCTGATGCCACATTCTTCTTCATATAACCCAGATTCATTGATGATTTACTCAGCATACCAATTGAATAAGTTTGATCGATGTAAACCCAGCTGTAAACCTTTCCTGATTGTAAACCAAGCAGTATTAATCTGTCTGTATGACTGCTCTTTGATCCATATACAAGTTCCTCATGAACACAGTGAAGTGACCTGGAGCTCCCCTTCTTCTCAAGGTTTTCCGTAGTTTATTATGGTCCACAGAGCTGAATACCTCTATGTAGTCCATAAAACCCAAGTAATGTAAACATCTTTGTGGTACTTTCTACTTTTAACAGTGATCCATCTGACATCAGCAATTCTCTTTCAAATCTAGCCTGAACCTCTGGCAATGTACTGTTGCAACCATTATTGGATGATTTTAAGCAAAAATTTACTTGTGCATGATAGCAATGATATCATTCTATAGTTTGAGCATTCTGTTTGGTCACCTTTCTTTGGAGTGGGCCCAAATATGGATCCCTTCCAGTCAGTTGGCCAAATAACTGTCTTTGAAATTTCCCGACATAGATGAATGAGTGCTTTCTGTGCTTCATCACTTTGCTGAAATATTTTATATGGTACTCCATCAATTCCTGGTCTTATTTTTTGGCTAACACATTCAGTACTGTTTACATTTCTTCCTTCAGCACCATTGGTTCTTGTTCATATGCTACCTCCTGAAATGGTGAGCTGTCAAATAGTTCCTTTTGCTACAGTGACTCTGTGTGTTCTTTACATCTTCTTGCTGATTCCTGCATCATTCAACATTTTGCCTGTAGAATCTTTCAATATTGCACTATGAGGCTTGTTTTATTTTTCTTGTTTTCTTTCAGTTTCAAATTTCATAAGGGTGGTTATTCCTTTTTGGTTTTTTAATTCTAGGTGTTTGCACATTTAATGATAACATTTGACTTTATCTTCTCAAGCTATCTTTCAAAGTTTTCTATTCAGTTCTTTAACTTTACCCTTTCTTCCATTTGTCTAAGCTACTATGATATTCAGAGCAAGTTTCAGTGTCTCTACTGACATCTACTTTAGTATTTTCTTTCTTTATTGTCTCTTTAATGATCTTTTGCTTTCTCCATGAATGACATCACTGATATTCTACCACAGTTCTTTGGTCATTAGTGTTCAGTGCATCATATATATTCTTCAGATATTCTCAAAATTCAGGTGGGTTAGACTCAAGGTCTATTTTTCTCTCTTGTCTTATTGCTTTAGCCAGGATTGCCACTACAATGTTGAGCAACAATAGCAGTTGTAGGAATCCCTGACTCATTCTAGATACCAGAGAAGAGTCACAAGATTTTGACCAAATATAAGTAGATATTTTTACATAGAGAAACATGTAATAGCAGTAATAAAAATAACCTATAAGTATATATACAAATATATTCCCAAGCTGATCAGGAGTGAAAATATGAAGGGGTACACCCACAAATATAGGAAATTATAGGTTTCAGAGGGGACACTTTTCCCTATCTTAAAACAGTTTTACAGGCATGTAAGTCATCCATCATGTAAATCACAATTCAACAGTTCAATATTAAAGAATTGTGCAATCATTATCACAATCAATTTTAGAACATTGTCTTCCTTTTATGCTTCCTTCTTATGTATTTATAAGTGCTTGTGTTATGTTGGGTTCTCTAGAGAGCCCCAAATAGTCACTCAAGTATGTGTTTGTATATAGAAAGAAATTTATATCAAGAAAGGGTTTGTACCATTGTAGAAGAGGGTAAGTCTAGTTCCGTTCAAGTCTGTAGGTCAGATAGAGAATGAATATTTCTCCAGAATCCTGTAGCTGCAGGGGTTGAGGAACAGGAAATGCGTAGAGGGAGCAAGAAGACTGCAGTTGGTAAATACAGAGCTGAGTGAATTCAAATCCTGGGAGCAATGGGCAACATAACAGGAGGTTGAAGAACCAGATGCAGGGTCCAAATTCAGCAGCAGAAGTGAGCTAGCTTCTGAGTATGCTATGCCCCAAATGAAATCTCTGTCAGTCATATCAAGATTGTGAGGAGATTTACTGCTTGGCCACTTCACAGAGGTGAGCTCACAGACAAACTCCTCACGGACTCGACAGCACTATCTTAGATCACGTCATGGGAGAAGCCCGGCTTACACAAGTTAACACAAAACTTATTTGTCATAGTGCTGAGCACTTGGAAGGCATCACACTAAAGGGTCCTGGAAAGAGTGGAGGACATGTGGAGGAAAACAAGATAATAATACAAATATTAAAAACACCGGACTTCTTCCTCTGATAAAGACTGATGGCTTTCTTGAAACTAGATTCAACTGTTAAGCTGCCCCGTGACTCAACTTTGAACCAAACAATATATAGCTATATAATGTAAATAATAGCACCAGGGAAATGTGCACTCACCTGGTAGTTTAAGGGTTACACATTGTGCTGGTAACCAGAGGATCAGCAATTCAAAACTACCAGCTGCTTCTCCAAGGGAGAAAGAGGAAGCATTCTATTCCTATGAAGAGTTGTAGTCTCAGAAATCTGCAAAGGTAGCTCTACCCTGTTCTACAGGGCCACTATAAATCAGAATCGACTTGATGACAGTGAGTTTGGTTTGATTTATAGAACCACCAAACATACAGCATTAAAGAGCAGCATTTGTTGAGGAATAAAGGTCAGAAAGCTCAAAGGAATAGGAAAGGATGAATGGAAATACAGAAAAAACTGCAGGGAGTGCTGTTGCAGTGTAGGGATCACAATATATGTTGTGAATCACAATGTATAAAAATTATTAAATAGAAACTAATTTTCCCTGTAAATTTTCATCCAAATTTTAAGAAAAATAAAACAACCTCCCTGTAAATTCTATCATAAAGTCTTTGCCAACCTAAAATTAGAATAAATACACCAGGTAGACTAGAGAAACAAATTCATAGACACACATGGATATAAGGGAAAGGTTTATATACAACAGGAATGGGACATTGAGAAAGCATCTCAACCTAGTCCAGTCCAAGGTCATAAATCCAACATTAGCCCATATGTCTGATACCGGCCTATAAAGTCTCCTTCTGACTCACGAAACACATGCAGTCCAAGGATCCCAGTGCTGGCAGGGGTCTCCCCATGACTCCTTTCTTCCAGGGCTCTGGGTCCATCAACAGCATCCAGTGGTGGTAGAAGCAATTGAATGCCAGCAAGGGTCTCCACATGGCTACTCCATCCTTAGAGGTCAAATTCTCTCAGGGTAAGGCTGTGGTTCCTCCTCTGGTTCCTCCAGTTCGATGGGCTCTGCCGTCTTGTCTTGTCAGTAGTTCGTTGTCTCAGAGACTGACTCCCAGAGATTGAGAGTCAAGTCTCTCTTCTCCAATTGGGAAACACTGCAAGAATTCCCAGAGTTCTCAGGAGAAAGTCTCATCAGCTACTCCTTGCCTATCTCCAGATTAGCAGGCTAGACTCCACTCCTACATCCCAATCATGAAATTGACATCATGAATACATGACCACTACACCAATTTTGGGGGTTTAACTTTTGCTTTTTTTTCTTTAAAATCATTTTATTGAGGGTACATACAATGCTTATCACAATCCATACATGTATCCATTGTGTCAGGCACATTTGTACTTTTGTTGCCATTCTCATTCTCAAAACATTTGCTTTCTACTTAAGCCCTTGGTATCAGCTCCTCAGTTTTCCCCTCTCTCCCTGTTGCCCCTTCCCTCATGAACCATTGTGGCAGTCATGTGCTTATATAAATTTTATAATTGAAACATAGGGGTGGAGTCTGGCCTGTTAATCAGGAGAAAGCCATTGAGTAGCTGATGAGGCCTCTGTGTGGGCATGGCTTTCACCTGAGACTCCTGAAATTGCGCGGTATTTCCCTCATGAAGATGAGAAGCTATCTTCCCCAGTTGTTGGGAGTTAGTTTCAGAGATGATTAATCACGGAAAAGACAAGATGCAGGCTCCAAGAAGTTGGAAGAGCCAATGGAGAGACCACATGGCTTTGCCCTGATGAAGAGACCTCTGAACCTGGAGTGGCATGTTGTTGATAGACCTGAGCCCTGGAAGCGAGGAGCCATGGGGAGACCCCTGCCAGCGCCAGAATTCTGTACCCACTGACCTGTGTCTTCCTGAGTCGGAAGCAGACATTATAGACTGATTGCAGGCATATGGGTTAATATTAGACTTATGACTTTGCACTGGACTGGATTGGGATGCCTTCTTAATGTCACATTTCTTTTGTATATAAACCCTTTCCTTATACCTATATGCGTGTCTCTGAAATTTGTTCCTCTAGTCTATCCGGACTAACACAACCATTGATAAATTTTTTAATTTAATCATTTTATTGGAGGCTCATACATTGCTTTTCATCATACATAGTTCAATACATAATTACATATAATGTGTCAAGCACTCCCACTTGCCTGCCCTCATCAACATTCTCCCAACATCTGCCTTTCCACTTTGGCCCTTGATATGAGCCTCTTCCTTCCTTCTATCTTTCGCCCCCCTTCTCCCAGGCCTAATTACTCTACAATCATTATTGTTTTGTCATATCTTACACTGCCAGACATCTCCCCCCTGCCACTCCTCCCAAGTCCGTCCTCCAGATAGGAGACAGTCTGCAGATCCCCATAGCTGGCTTCCTCTCTCCACCCCACCCTCCGTCCACCCATCCAGCAACTCCACTCCAACCAGTGACCCCGAGGGGTCCATCCACCCCGAGTTCCCTGCGTTTCCAGCTCCCATCTCCGCCAGTGCACCTCCTCCAGTCCAGCTGGAACTGCAGGGCAGAGTTGGGACCATGGTGGTTGGGGGGAGGAAACCTTCAGGAAATAGAGGAAAGTTGTATGCTTCATTGCTACCTCACTGGCCCTTGACTGACCCATCTCCTTCCCATGACTCCCCTGTGGGATTTGGGTCCCCATCCTGCTCTCCCCCTCATTCCCCTCATTTAATCCTTATTCTTTGATGTTTGATGTCTGCTCCCTTTGACTCCTTGTGATCACACAGGTTGGTGCGCTTCTTCTATGTGGGCTTTGCTGTTTCTGCATGGGGTGACCACTTGTTCACCTTCAAGTCTTTAAGATCCCAGCTGCTTTATCATTTGGTGCTTGGGTACCATCAGTTTTCTTGGCTCTGTCTGCCTCTGCACCCTTTTATCCTCACCATTCATGTCAGGAGGGTGGGCACATAATGATATGTTTTTTGTTCTTTGATGCCTGATAACCTGGTTCTTTCCACTCCTCATGGTCACACAGACTGGTGTGCTTCTTCTATGGTGAGCCTTGTTGCACTGTTTCCTCATCCTCAAGCCTTTGAGGCCTCAGACATGTCTTTTGATAGCCGGGTACCATTAGCCATCTTCACCACTCTTTCTCCTGTCCCCACTTGTCCTCAGTAATCATCTCAGGAAAGTGAGTACACAGTAATATGTTTCTTTTCCTGTTTGATGCCTGAGACCTTATCCTTTTGAAATCTCTCGAGCACACTGGCTGGCGTGTTAACTTTTGTTTTGTATATTTTTTTCAGCATTTAATCTTTACCTCTTTTAACTATCATAGGGCTGGCTTTACAGGTTCAATTTTAAGTTGTTCAGGAATGAAAATCAGCAATATCTTTGAGTTTAAAGCAACTGTAATACCATTTTTTCTTGTCTATATTTTCCTTCTTATATATTAATTACATTTTTAGAAATGTTAGAAGCAATACATCCATAATCCTTTTTCAAAGTGAGAATGGTGATATTTTGCCTGCTATATTCAAGAAGAACAAGTCTTTACAGAAGAGGATCATGCTCAGTAGAATGTCAGTAGAAATGAGGAAGACTGCAACAGGGAGTTCAATGCTAACAGCCGCTGTGAGGATAGTGAAGGGATGATCAGTGTCAGGCATAAGGTGCTATGAGTGAGAAACGACTCAGCAGCAACTAACTTGAAGAACAGCATGGATACCTGCTTTCATCTTTTCAAATCCACCCTGAACTATCTGCATTTATTCTTCACTTATTAGAGATATTTTCATCCCTTTATAGAAAATATAAGAATATTACAACATTTAAAATTTATTATATTCCATTCCTATTTTCTTTGCCCTTTTCACAAGGACCATGGATCTCATGTTCTGCAGTTGTTTTTAAAATAGTTTTAAACTCCTGTTTTCATCTCATCAGCTTGCTAAGAATGCTAAAAATCTAGATTACTAGATGACAACTTCCTCCATGGCCTTCAGATTCCTAGGGGATGGTGAATTGGTAAATACTCCAATGAGAGAGAGCAGTTGAGTGCTTCTCCCTTATCTTAATGTGGCTCTCTAGTCTTCAAAATTTGGGTTACTCAACTAATGACTGACTTGGCTGCTTTGTAATACGTTCGATCTGTTTTGAGATACCTATTCTAAACCATATTTTCTAGATCGTCTTGGTACAAAGATTAGGTGGATGTTAATTAGTCATTATGGTTCTAAGAGGAACATCTGTCTGTTTTTATCAAAAATGGAACACCTGTTCCACCTTTATTGGAACTTGGACGCTAACCAACATTTGCTTCTTTGATAGCTGGGGGGAAAATAGAAAGTCATTTTTCTCAATGATGTGACCACCATCACCTGAGTTCAATGTGATTCTTCTACTGAAACTTTATTTAGTTAGAATTGTGTCCATTGTTCCCTCTCCTGAAGTCTTTTGACTTGGAGCCAGAAAGTTTCTGAAGTACTTAGGTGTCAGGTACTGCTGAACATTTGTTTTTTTCTACTATGTGGGAAAATGCAGTTTGAGGTAAACAAAATAAAGCCATTATACAAAGAAATGCAATGAGAAGGCATGGAGAGAAAGGACTATGTTGGAGTCTTTGATTCCAGTCACTCAATAATCACAGATGCATCTTTTAATTTTTTTATGGATTGCTTTCTCTCTCTCTTCTGGCTTACCTCACATTTTACTAAAGCAAGTTAGAAGCTGATTGTAACAAAAGGGTCCTATTTAATATGCATGGATGTGTTTCCAACTTGCTATTCTAGTCCTTTGATCTTCCAACCTTGTTTTGAGCCACTAACACATTGTCTTAATTATTTTAGCTTTATAGTACATTTTTGAGGTCTGATAAACTAGGGTTTTTTTTCATTATTCTTTTACAAAAATGTGTTGGCTACATCTTAGCTTTATTTTTTCCAGATGAACTATTTGGTAATTTTTCTCAAGTTTTGAAAAGTAAATAAATGGGAATTTTGTTTAACATTACACTGTACTTTTAGTTAATTTGACAAGTATTGATTTTACATCTCTTTGGAAATTGTAGGTATAACATATAGCTCTGTGAAAAGAGTCAAATAATAATGATATGAGTTCCCCTTTCAGAACTCTCATTCTTTTCCCTGGCTGGATGTGTATTGTACTTTAACTTTTATAACCTATCTGATTTATTCTTATTTTACATGGATTTTATTTGAAAAATACTTAAAATGGTATACAGTATGTCTATTTCTTGAATTTTAAAAATTGTGATATCTATCCATGTATCTTTGATTCTTTTTGCTACAGAAAATGCCATGGTATATTATAAATTATTTGTCTAAAAATCTTCCATTAATGGAGAATTAGATTATTACCATTTTCTCACATTTACAATATTGCAAATCTTATGATGCTACAGATTTCTTTGCTCTCCGTAATTTTCTACATTTAGTTCATTTCTCTTGTGGATTTCTTATCATTTTCTTCTTTGTTGTTGTTTTAGTGTTATGAAACCTTTAACATTTTCCTGTTAAGTGTTTTAAAAATGTTTACATCTTTGTGGTTTTCTTGTAATTTATTAGTGCTTCTCCAAGATTAAAAGCACATTTTATCTTGAAATTGACTGGATTTTTCGCTCCATTCTCTCAATGGAAGGTCTATAAATATACTAGTTATTGCCTCTTTTTATTTTGTCTTCATTTAAATAGATATATCTGTTTTTAATTTTGTAGAGTTTTTTAACATGAAATATATCTATATCTGAGTTGACTTATGGGTGATTTTGCCATATATATTAATTTCAGGTAACTGTCTTCCTTTTGTTGGTTCTCTGAAGAACTCCCTCTCTTACTCCATGTAAGGTTGATATAGTTTTGTTTGTTTGCAGTTTTTTGACAAATTCCTTTCATTTTTATTTACCTGAAAATTAAGATAGTGCCTGGAAATCTGTTAACTATGCCCAAAATTTTTACGCAGAAATTTACTGGGTATTTAATTTTACGTTGACATTTTTTTTCTTTCAGAATTTTATATATTGTACCTTAATCTTCCTGCCTTCGTGGTTTATGCTGCAAAATCAGAGCTTAGTTTTATTGGTTCCCTTTGTAGTAACTTTTCTTCTTTCCTGAATTCTTTTAGGATTCTTTCTTTATCTGGTTTTGGAAAGTCTGATTATGATAAATCTTTGTGATTTTCTTCTGGGATTCTTTTATGCATAAAATCATCTTTCATAATGTTAGGGAATTTTTCTTCTAATAACTTTTCGACAATTAAGATGTCTGTGCTTTTTTTGTTTTTCCCCTTTTCTGGAATTCTGAGAACACATGTAAAGTATTCCTATTCATCATATCCCACATGATCCTTAGGCTTTCTTAATGCTTTTTTGGGGGAGGGGTATTTGTTATTGTTTTTCTAACAGATTAGTATTTGTCTCTTGTCTTACTAACCCAATCTCTTTTGTCTTACTAACTTCATGGTATATCTGAAGTCTGTAATAGGATAATATCTGTATACCTACAAGAACTCCAGTTAAGAAAACTATTATTTAAATTTATACCAACCACTAAAGTTGGTGGTGAAGAAAGTGAAGAATATTGCCATCTCTCTGGTCTGGAATAAATGTAGCATGCAATCCAGATGAATTTATAACAACTGGCCATTGAAGTGCAAAAGTTAGAAGGAACAGTAATTGGAAAATATGGCCCTAGATGATAGAAATAAAGCTTTGTAGTAGAAGTGTGTAAGATCAGTGACTTCTGTATTGCAAATGTCTTTTTCTCCAACAATGTCAATGGCAACTATGCATGCATGTGGAGCTTGACAAGTTAAATACCTGGGAAAAAAGTTGCTAACATCTGTGGGAAGAGATGATGGAGACTATCAGTATGATCAGCCAAAACATGGCCTGGGGAAAACTGTGGATCATTTGCTCATATGCGAGTCCAGGTGGGAGCTGGAGAAAAAATCAAAACAAGTTCACAAGAACCAAAATATGACTTTGAGTTTTATCCCATCTGAATTTAGAAATTTTCTCAAGATCGGATTTCATGAAAGCATGTGACTACTTGGATCATAACCAACTTTGGTAGCATCAAAAGAATAGGAATTCCATAATACTTCATGTTTCTTACACAGAACCTGTGTGCAGATTAAGAAGCAGTTGTTTGAACAAATGTTAAAAACCCAGAAATGTGTGTGTTTATGCTTCATCTCTTCAAGATACTTATTCAATCTGTATGCAGAGCAAATAAGTCGAGAATCTAGACTATGTTAATATGCATGTGGCATCAGGATCTGAGGAAAGCTCTTTAACAAGTGGGGATCTGTAGAAGAGACAGTCTTGCTTACTGAAAGCAAAGAGATTTGAAATAATGAACTGATGAGAATCAAAACTACAGCTTTCAATGTGGATCACACACAATGTTAAGAATACAAAGATCCTTACCAATGGACCAAGAGACATTGTGATGGTAAATGGAAAAAGAAGATTGGAATTGCCAACATTATTATTTTACTTTGAACATCAAGGCTCACGGAAGCTGCAGTTAGGAAATCATTGGATACATTGCATTAGGCAGATCTGCTGCACATGACCCCCTTAGAATGTTAAAGATGTTACAGGTGTGCCTAACTCAAGACATGACATATTTAAAGGTGAGTATACATATCAGAAGCCCTGATGGGTATTTGAGCTATTAATTTTGCTACTAGTTGGGTTAGTAATTGGGCTACTAGTTGCAAATTCAACAAGTCAAACCCACAAACTACTCATCATAGGAAAGATGAGACTTTATGCTCCTATAGAGATTTATGGTCCGCACAGTCAATGCCTTTTCAGAGTCAATAAAAAGCAAGTAAACATATTTCTGGTATTCTCTGCTCTGAGAGAAGATGCATCCGATATCTGCAATGATATTTCTTGTTGCCATTCTCTTCTGAATCTGGCCTAAATCACTGGTCCCGCCCTGTAAATGTTCTGCTGTAATTGTTGAATGTTCTTCAGCAAAATTTTACTTGCTTGAGATATCAGTGATATTATTCTATAGTTTGAGCATTTTCTTGTTTTAATGCTCTGGAATGGGTAAAATATGGATCTCTTCCACTCAATTGGCCAAGTAGTTGTCTTCCAAATAAAATGCTTCCAGTGCTTAATCAGCATGCCGAAACATTTCTATTGATATTCTCTTGATTCCTGGAGAGATGCTTTTGGCTAATGCTTTCAATGCAGCTTGAACTTCTTCCCTCAGTACCATTGGTTCTGGCTCATACGCTACCTCCAGAAATGGTTTAGGACCAACCAACTCTTTTTGATACAGTGCCTCTGTATTCTTTCCATCTTCTTTTGATGCTTCCTGCATCATTCCCATAGAGTGTGATTCTTTTCACATAGAATCTTTCAAGATTGCAACGCAAGGCTTGACTTTTTTCAGTTTCAGATATGCTGAATGTGTTCCTCCTTAGAGTTTTCTAACTCTAGGTGGTTGCACATTATATTATAATATTTGACTTTATATTATTGAACTGCTGTGTTAGTTCAGGTAGACTAGAGAAACAAATTCACAGACTCACATATGTATATAAGGGAGAGGTTTATATACAAGAGAAATGGAACATTGAGAAAGTATCCCAACCTAGTTTAGTCCAAACTATAAGTCCGAAATTCATTAGTCCTCTTCAGACTCACAAAACACATGCTATGATGCCCGGACAATCACAGGTCATTGGGCACAGAGTCTTGTGTATACAGTGGTGGTAGAAGAATCTCAGCACTGGCAGGGTTCTCTCTGTGGCCTCCCAAGCATCTCAGCACTGGCAGGAGTCTCCGCATAGCTTCTCTGACTTTAAAGGTCTGGTTTCATCAAGGTAGACCCGTGTGGCTTCTCCTTCAGCATGGCTCACAAGGAATCAGCCTTGTGTCTTGTCAGTAGAGCAACTTCAAGGGACTGAATCTATAGGCTCTCACTTCCATGGGGGAAATATAGTGAGATTTCCCAGAATTCTCAGAGAAAGCCACACCCACAAAGGTCTCATTGACTATCTCCAGACTGACACGCTAGACTCTACCCCTACTCCCATTCATGAAATTGACACCAAAGTACCTGACTGCCACAGCTGCTCTTGGAAATTTTTTATTCAGCTGTTAGACAGCAACCTCTTTTTTCCATTTACTTTAGCAAATCTATGATTATGAGCAAGTTTCAGTTTCTTCTGACTTCAACTTTGATCTTTTCTTTCATTTCTATCTTTTTAATGCCATTTTGCTTTATTCATGAATGATGTTTTTGATGTCCTTCCTTAGTTCATCCAATCTTTGGTCATTAGTTTTCAATGCATATAGTGTTTTTGCAATGCATCTAGTGTTCAATGTAATTGTGTTCATGAATTCAGGTTGTATATATATTCAAGGTCAGGTTTTGGCTCTCATAGCTTGTTTTATTTTTCTCTAACATTATCCTGAGCTTATTTATGGGCAAATGATGGTATGTTTCACAGCCAGCCCCTGGTCTGATTTTAGCTGTTGATATTAAACTTCTCCATTTTTCTCCTCACAGATGCAGTCAATTTTCTTTCTATGTGTTTTCACTGGAATAATCCATGTGTTTAGTTGTCATTTGTGTTGTTGAAAAAGATATTTGCTTAAATTTATGTAGATTCACTCTATGGACTCACATGTTTTGCATATGTGCTGTGGCAGTAATGTGCTTATGTAAATTTCATGATTGAGATATTGGGGTGGAGTCTAGCCTGTTAATCTGGAGATAGCCATTGAGTAGCCAATGAGGCCTCCATGTGGGCCTGGCTTTCTCCTGAGACTTCTGGGAAATCTCAGAGTATTTCCCTCATGGAGATGAAAAGTTATCTCCCCATTTGTTGGGAGTCAGTCTCTGAGATAACGAACTACAGAAGGCAGCATCCCAGGATCTAGAGGAGCTGGAGAAGGAGCCACATGGCCTTACCCTGATGGAAGCAGACCTCTGAAGCTGGAGAAGCCACATGGAGACCCCTGCCAGCACTCAGTTGCTACTACCATCACTGGAGGCTGTTGATGGACCCTGAGTTCTGGAAGCGATGAGCCATGGGGAGAACACTTCCTGCACTGGGATTCTGTACCCACTGGCCTGTGACTTCATGAGTCGGAAGGAGATTTTATAGACTGATATCTGGAATATGGGCTAATATCGGACTTGTGACTTTGAACTAGACTGGATTGGGATGCTTTCTCAATGTTCCATTCCTCTTATATATAAACCTTTTCCTTATATCCATATGCATGTCTATGAATTTTGTTTCTAGAATCTACCCTGGCTAACACATGTGCCATGTGGGCCTGAAAAGAATATGAATTTTTCTGTCTTTGGATGAAAAGCTCTGTAGATATCTATCAAGCCAAAGTGTCTAATTGTAATGTTTAAATCTCTAGTCTCCTTGTTGAGTTTCTTTCCTTGTCATCTATCTTTCTCAGAGAGTGGTGTATTGAAGTCACCCACTATAATTATTGAGGTTGTGATTTCTTTATTCATGTTTTGTAGTGTTTGGTTGGTGTATTCAGTGGGTCTCTCATTCAGAGAATATATGTTTAAAATTTGTGTTGATTCTTTGTCTACCATTCCCTTGATCATTATACAGTATCCCTCATTACTTATTTGATGGTTTGCACTTTGAGGTTAATTTTATCAGAGATTAGGATTGCTTTTTTTTTTTGAATTGTTGCTTGCTTGATATACCTTTCTCCAGTTTTTAATTCTCAGCCTATTTTTGTCTGTAGTCTTGAGATGTGTCCTGTAGGGAGCAGATTAATGGGTTGTGTTTTCTAAGTCAATTTGCTAGTCTCAGTTTTTTAATTCCTAAATTCAGCCCATTGATATTTAGGATTATCTACATCTGTGGAATATGTGATGTCATCTTTTCCTTTTGTGTTGGTTGGTTACCTATCTCCCTTTCTTTTCAGTGTGTTGTGCACATGTACATGAGGATTGATCATCCTTGACGTCTTTCCACCCTTAAGCCATTTCTATTTACTGGGCTGATTTCTCTTTGCTGCCCTCTGGGTGAGGCTATTTTATGTGGCAGTCTCTTATTTATGCTTGGTGAGTGCTGTTCTTCTGCCCATACTGTGTCATCGAGGATATTTTGTAGGAGTGAGTTTCTTCTAATGTATTCTTTTAGTTTTTCCTTTTCTGAGGAAACTCTTACTTCTCCATCTATCTTGATAGATAATTTGGCTGGGCAGAGTATTTGGGGGCTGTTATTTTAGAGTATCTTTGAGTGTTATTTTCCTTCCATTTTTGGAATATATTTCTCCACTCTCTTCTTCACAGTGTACACTGGTCTGTCTGAGCACATTCTTATTCGAGAAACTTTATATGTGATTGCTTGTTTTTCCCCAACTGATTTCCCCTTTTCTTCAATGTTGGATAGTTTAACTATTATGTGCCTTGGTGACTTCTTGGGGTTCAGTCTAGCTGGTGTTCTTTCAACCTCTTGAATGGTTGTCTGGTTTTCATTCATTAAACTGGGGAATTTTTCCTCCAAGAATTCTCTGACTATTGTTACAGATGACTTCTTTGTTGTGCCTTCCTCTGGTAGATGAATGATTCTGATGTTGTTCCTCTTCATAGCATCAGAGATAGCTCTTACATTTTCTTCAGTTTCTCTGATGATCTTATTAGATTTTTGATCACATTTGTTAAAGTCTTCTTCGCTATCCTCTAGGTCACTGGTGTGGTTTTCTTCTTCCTCCAGTTGATTTCAGATGTCTGTGAGTCTGCTGTGTGTTTTTTTAATCTTGTCCCTAAGCCCTTGTAGTTTCCTTTGGTGTATGGACTTTATCTTCTCTATCATTTCACCCCTTTTCTGTATTGTTTCACTCATATGCTGTATGACTCCAAAGTGCATTCTGAAACTTTCTTCCTGTGGCTGGTCCATGCCCGCAGTTAGGTTCAGGACATCTTCTGTCATTGCCTTTTTTTTTTCTCCTGTTTTCTCATTGAAATTGTTGGGGAAGATTGCTGTTTGTGTTGTGTTTTTTGAAGCAACCAGCTGCCATTTCCCAGGGAGTGGAAGAGCATTCACTCTCTCTGAGAGACTCGTAGGAATGCATCTTCAAACTTCCTGTGATTAAATTCTCTAGGGAATTGGCCTACCACTTTATCTTCCTGCGGCTTCACATTTTCACTAGTGAACCAGTATACCATTATTTGGAGGGCAAGTTGGATGGTTCTTTTAGGGACACTGGTTGGATTCTTGTGGCTCCACAAGGATTGGGCTGTACTGCGTGATCTAATTAGAAGACACGATAGTGTAGCCCATGGTAGCTTGTGAAATTGTAAGCGGTTTGCAGGGTATCCACTACAAGGCGAGTCCCACAGAAAGCTGGTGGGATTCCTGCTATTCTGTGGAGCATCTCGAATGGTGGGCAGAATTGCCCTGAACTGGTAGATCACTGTGTGGAACTTTGGGCAGTGTTGACCGAGCTGCCTTAGGCCTTGTGAAGCACTAAGGCAGGTGGGAAGAAGTTCCCTCAGTCATGTGGGACCACTGAGGACAGATAAGAGCTCCCCCAGCCACACAGACAGAAATTCCCTGGAAAGAATTTGGGCAAAATACCCCCTTGGTAGAGAGTGGGTGGATTTCTCCAGTATCAGGTTTCACTGCACAGGGTGGGGCTCTCCCAGGTCGGTGTAGCAGATGGCATTGCCCTAGGCTGAGAAGAGTGGTCTGGAGTTCCACTATGGTGTTTCAGAGAAAGTGAAAAAGACCAAGAGGAAAAACACCAAAGAACTAAGCCAGCTGAAACTGAGGGATAGAGAGAAGAGAGGGAACCAATAGAAACAGTATAGCTGAATCCCGATCCCAGACCATAAAGTCACAAAGGTTTAATCCCTGTGGCGAACTGGCAGCAAGCTGTGGCCATGTTGACGCAAAGACCCTGTGCCCACTCCAATTGTTCCTGGCTTTGGTGGTGACAGTGGCAGGGCTAGGGACAAACCCTAGCTGGTCTTCACTGTGATAAGCCAAAAGTCCCAGCCCCTCAAAACCTTGGGGATCTGTGCCTACTTATCTTTATGATTTTCTCCTGCAGTCCAGTAGTATTGAGTTTTCTTCTTAAGAACTCTCCTGGGCTGGTTTCTATGGAGTCCCTCTGGTATTTGTTCTTCAGTCGCCATCTTCCCAAATGGTCTCTCTGTTTTTTTTTTTTTTTGTGGGCATCACTGCCTCTGGTGGTTGTGGGCGCTACCCAGCCGCTGCTGGATTTGAACCACCAACCCTGCGGGCTGAAGTTCCACACGCAACCACTTACGCCACCAGGGCTCAGCCCCAATATGTTTTTTTTATAATGAATGTCATACCTTAATTCTCAAGGTTTTTAATTTTAGAGGTTACAGTATGCTAAATTATTTTTCCAAGTCTTTGCAATTTTCTTTTTTTTTTTCTTTTCACTTCACATTTATAACCAGTAGTAAGGATTTTCGACATTTTGGCAAAAACAGAAAATTATAAAGCAGTCATGATTTACCCTGATGAGTATTAAGATTGTGTCACAGGTCATGATGAAGTCCCACACTGCTTTGCTAAACAAGCATTGCCTGGTGCCAAGAGCAGTGTCTGACCTCAGGAAAATGGGATGTCGATATAAAGTTGTAATTTCATGTTAAACTATTTTATAAGAAGTTCATATCAAAACACTATTGCATTAAATTTTCTTCCTAATTTTTAAATGAAAGTAGATGTCAATATGAAAAACTTCAGATTTTCTGGTATGTTTTTATTTTAACATGAAGTTTAAAACCAATTTGGTCAGTGCATGTTACAAATACAGTGCATATAAATGTAGTCTATGTGAGAGCTACAATGAATTGGAAAGACCTTGATCTTGGACTAACTAGAAGGAATCCTAACTCTAACTTATTAGTAGTGTAGCTTTGGGGATGTTTCATCTTTAGTCATCTATTTCTGTATCTGACTTAATTGTATCAAATTACTGCCATTGAGTCAGTGTTGACACCTAGGGACTGTGTTAGTCCAGGTTAATGAAAGAAACACAGCCAGAGACACTCATATGTGTATAAGAAAGAGCTTTATATACAAAACCAGTTGAATATTGAGAAAGCTTCACAGCCCAGACCAAATCAAATCCATAATTCTGACACTGGCCCATTTGTCTACCAATCTATAAGTCATTTCCAGACTCAAGAAACACATGCAATGACACTTTACAAAGAAAGATCAGAGGTCAGTGGGTGGGAAGTTGTCCATCCAGTGACAGTGTTGGCTTCTCAGTGCTGTCGGAGTCTCCTGGGCTCCAGCATAGCTCCATGTGTCTTGTCTGCAGGAATATCTCACAGGGAGTCAGCCTGTGCCCCACGTCCAGTGAGCTATCTATTGCCTTATTGCCTCCAAATGAGGTCATCAAGCTGTGACCTGTTTGACAGACGAAACCCCACCCCCTCACTCATAAGTCTCAAATTGATAACAGATTATGGAAGTATCACAGTGACTCTATGGGGTAGAGTAAAACTGGTCTTGTGAGTTTCTGAGACTATAACTCTTTATGGGAGTCCAAAACCTGATAGTTTTCCTTAGGAGTGGCTGATGGTTTCAAATTGCTGCCCCAGTGAATAGCCACAATGTTACCAGGGTTTCTGGCATAGATATTTAATATTTAATATAGGCAAAAATAGGGGTTGACCTGTGTAAGCGTTCACATACTGCCTTATGCAGTATGGCCTCAATAAATCTAGAATCCTTTTCAAATCCAAGAAGACTTGAGCAATAGAGAAAATCAAGTCAAAATATCCCCAAACTCTTGATTATTTTATTCTTTGGGGGGCATAGATAATTTATTAACATAACGTATGCATCTAATTTTACTAAAATGATTCTAATGGAGCATTTAGGGCTAGATCCACCCTATAACTAACTCAGTGAAATATCAAGGAGTGATTTCAATTTTATTTTCCAACTTACAAATAAATTAAAGAGAAAAAATATCTTTTCTCCAAGATTTTACAATGGTGGTTGTTATCCATTTGTGTGTGTGTGCAAATGGGAATCTCATGACAACAAATCATTTTATTTTAACTAGCAAAATAAGTTTCATCCAGATTTGAGAAGTAATTAAGAAGTCTTCAAAACCAATGCAAGGGACACTTTATTTTGAAGTGATTTAAGAGTCAAATTACTGCTAAATACATAAATAGAATGAACACAACAACCAATGAATCCATTATAAAGTACAAATTTTCAGAGTTTGATGACTTAGAAAAGCAAAAATCAGTTCCCACTTGGACAAGTGTTTGTTTCTTCTCCTTCGCTGCAGTCAGAACTAATCATCAGTGTGATTTTGAATAACCATAAATAGTTCTACAAGCTTGGGTAGGTCCTGTCTTGTCATTGGTAATTTGGCTGGTAAATCTCTATGCACAAACCGCTTTTTGTTAGCCATAATATTCTATGATATTGTGTGTCAGTGGAATTTTAGAAAGATGCTTATTTCCATGTGTATGTGCCTCAGTTTCAAACTATAAAGGGTTGAAACATGTTTAAAACTACCCATAGATATTGTGAGTTCCTTTGTACCAGGGACCGTGTTTTTTAAGACTTAAATCTTCATGACATTCATGGGAGAATTCAGCTATATTAAGCACTGAATAATTTTTGATTGCTCTCTGAAAACATTAATGAGTGGCTAAGAGCTTTTGGGTACAAACACTGTATAATTATTATTTTAAGATCTGTTTTCTCAACCTTTTCTCCTTGATGATAGGGGTGTGGAATATATATATATATATATATATATATATATATATATATATATATATTTCAGTTTAATTTATACTAGTTGAGTGTATAAGTGGCAAACAAGTTAACAGTTATTGAAATGGACTTTAAATGAACTTCAGGCAAATACACTACTGGGTAAATGAACAATTCTCTTTATAAGAAGGTACATTAGACAACAAAACCTTTGTTGTTGCTAGTCCACTCTGATTCACAGTGACCTCATTCTTAATAGAATGAATTGTTGCCCCATATGTTATCTCTTACTTTATTAATCCAGCTCAAGTTTATATTTGAATGTACTGTGAATTTTGAGTACCTTCAAATTTAAGGGGTTCATCTAGAATTATATATATGTACACACATATATATATAGTAACCTTGTGTAATGATCCAAAGGGTTCTTATTGGCTGATTTTTAGAAACTCACCTAGCTTTTCTTTCTAATCCATCTTAGTCTGGAAGCCCCAGCAAAACACATCCACCATGAGTGTTCCTCCTGGCATTTGAAATATTGATGGCAAAGCATTTGACACCAGAGCAGTATGTGAGCCACCCTGGGATGGCAAACTGACATGTGGTCAAAGGAGGTGGAGCAACTCTTTCAGTTGTTGTTGGGTATCACCTAGTCAGTTACAACCTATAATGATACTGTGTACAAAAAACACAACCCCAAACACTGACTAGCCCTGTGCCATCTTCACAATTATTTTGCTTGAGCCCATTGTTGTAGCCACACTGTTAATGCATCCCTAGAAGGTCTCTCTTTCTCCCTGGTCTTCTCCTTTGCCAAGCATGATGTCATTTTACAGAGAACGGTCTCTCCTATTAACATGTCCAAAATGTGTCAGACTAAGTCTCACCTTCCGTGATTTTAAAGAATATTGTGGTTGAACCTTTTCTGAGACGATTTTGTTGATTTCTTTTTCATTCTTTTCCCGCACCATCATTCAAATGCACCTATTTTTCTTCAGTCTTCCCTCTTCAATGTACACCTTCACATGCACATTGACAACTGAAAATACCATGGTTTGGGTATTTTGATGGCACACTTTGCCCTGAGTGACATCTTTGCTCTTTGACACTTTAAAGAGCTCTGTGCAGCAAATTTACCTGATGAAATGCATAGATGGAGCTCTTGACCATTGCTTTCATGAGCATTGATTGTGAAACATAGCAAGATGAAATCCTTTTCTTTGCTGTCGTAACATTACCTATTGGTCCAGTTGTGAGGATTTCTGTTTTCTTTACATTGAGTTGTATTCCATAGCAAAGACTGAAATCCTTTATCTGTATTGACAGATCCTTAAAATCTTCCTCATTTTCAGTAAGCAGGGTTGTATATGTGTTCTGCATATCATAAGTTGTTAACGAGCCTTCCTCCAGTCTTGATCCTAAATACTCAGATAGTCTAGTTTCTCAGACTCTTTGCTCAGGATACAGATTTAATAAGCATGGTTAAAGGATATAACCCTGATGCATATTTTTCCTGATTTTGAACCATACAGCATTCCCATGTTCTCTTTGCACAACTGACTTTTGATCCAAATATAGGTTCCTTTTGGGTACAAGTGTTCTGGAATTCTCATTGTTCTCAATGTTATCTGAAACTGTGATTATGATCCACACAGTCAAATATTTGGGCATAATCAATAAAACACAAATAAACATTTGTTTCTGGTATTCTCTGCTTTCAGCCAAGACCAATCTGGCATCATCAACGATATTTCTTATTCCATGTCCTCTTTTGGAGCTGACTTGAATTTCTGATAACTCCCTGTCACCATTGTTGAATTATCTTCAGCAAAAATTTACTTGCATGTGTAAGTAATAATATCATTTGTTAATTTCTTCATCCTATGGGGCCACTTTTCTTTGAACAGGGTAAAAACACGGATCTCTTTCCATCTGTTTAGCTTTCTTCAGGTAGCCTTCTTCAATTTTTTTTTTGGGGGGGGGCACAAACCAGTGAGTGCTTCCAGTCCTTCATCGGAGTAATGAAAAATTTTGATTGATATTCCAACAACACTTAGGGGAGTAGGACATAAAATTGACAATGGGTTTGAACTATGCAGGGCACACTTACATGTGGACTTTTTTTTAACTGCTGCTTTTGAAGTTAGCTGTCCATTCCAAGGCTGAAAGTTCAAATCAGCCAATCTGTGGGAGAAAGGGGTACCTATGCTGGCTATCCACTTAATGGCCACTTCTTGTTACTGGAGTGAACTCAAGTATTGTGAGAATCCCCCTCAAAAACCATGATGAGGCTAATGATCTTTGCAAAGAGTTTCTCTTTCCCATTAGGGAGGTGGAAAAATGAGGGGTGTGCAGCTATTGGAGATATGAACTAATCACTTGGAGATAGTTAACATCACACAATACTTATTTAAGGGGATGCTCACACTTCTTGTGCTCTCAACCCTCAAAAGGCCACAAGTGCACAAAAGGACACAAGTTTGAAAAAACACTTTATTTCAAAAGTGTAAATAAGTAACATTTGTAATGACTACTCTTCTAGCTTTGATAACCCTGGGAACAGAGGGGATCCTCCTGAAGAAGTTGAATGTTTGGTTTCCTAGGTGGTGAGGACATTATTTTTTGTTCTCTAAAAGCATAGCCCCAATATTAACCAGGAAAGCAGGGAGATTAGGGACTGTGACCACAAGGAAAGCGTCCTAGTGCCAGTAGCTAATGGCAATAGATTGAAAACCACACTGTGTATATGACATTTGGAGAATGGTGGGAGTTGAAGCCCACATGAAAGAAAAGAGCAAATTCTCGAAAAGACAAAAGGATGGCTTTCGTGTTTTACAAGTCTTAGCAAAACTAACCCCAATGAGGGCTGCCAAGTTGTTTGTATGTAAATAATTATGCCTCTGGGTGTTCATCAGCAAGACTTTTTTCCAATGATAAAAAAGATGTTCCTACTTTCACTTAATCTGAGACCGCTGATTTCCTCCGTGTGCAGTCTGGGGAGTATCATTGTTCCCTGCTCCCTGCATCTCCAGACACAGAAGTGGCCTAATGGAGAGTGATGTAGGCATGCACCAGACTGACTGGCCCAACACCCCCTGCGCTCCGCCCCACCCCCTGACTGCCTGTATTCTGGGGCCTGCCTGGGCTGTGTGGCTGCTGTTTATACCTGCTGAAGTGCTTTCTGTGTTTGTATTGGCACTGTCAGCTTACATGCTAGAGCCTCAAGCTGTTCATGAGGTTTGTCCCAAAGCTTTGAAACCTACGAGTTGGCGGCTGGGGCGAGAGAATGTCTCTCCCAGATTTTGGGTGAACTCCATGTCTTTTCCAAGAGGTTAGATCACTGTCCACAATCCAGACTTGCTAGACAGAATGTAACGGTTACTGTTTGAGACATCTTGAACGTTTAAAGGCAAAAGGGGATGGGAGCCAGGAATGGGGTGGGGGGAAGGGAAAGCCCAGGTCAATTTAACATCTTGAAAAATGCTCATTTTGCATCTTCTTTTAAACAAGGGTTTGTATTTAACTTTTTTTCCTGGACTGGACAGCTTTATCACCAAGAAAGAAAAAGCAAAACAGAAAACAAAAAACCTTCTTGTTATGGAAAGAGAGCATATGGATACAAATATCCAAATTCCTCCCAAGTCATGTTTGAGACCAGACCAGACTCATTAGCTGTTGTGGAACAAGGGTATTAAGGATACTAGAATTTTTCCAAAATATTAGTTCTTCATCAGTTAATAAATAGTGTTAGAAGGCATTTTTTTATTAGTGACAAAACTAAGGAAATTTGGGTTCTCTTCTGTTGTTCCCTGCACACAGCTCTACTTGTTCTTCTCATTTCTGGTCACATTGAGGATGTCAGCAGCTGCCTTGTGCCCAGGCTTTCTCTCCCCTCATTTATTTGAGAAGTCTCGGTCGGTGGAGCACATCTTATTTTGGTTATATAATTATATGGATGTGGCTATAATTATATACAGTAAAACACGTGAAAGCAGGAACTTGGGTCAGGCAGTCCAAGGAGGAAAACCCAAATATTTTCAACGGATCAGAATGATAGCAAAGTGGTCAGACAGCATCTTTAAAAAGTGGAAAACTCGGGAAGCCCCAAAAAACAAGTCAGGCCCGTGGAATGCTCGCTAGTACAGGCTGTAGTGCATTTTATCTTGGTCTGTGTGCACTAAGGTGTGAACGTAACCAAAGTATGCCAAAGACATCACATCTGAGGCATTCATATGGATTAGGAATCAAAATGTAGTGCGATCCAAACACAAAAGTAGATGCATGGAAGAGCTCAGCTAAATGCTGGTGCACTGACAGAATTGCAAGGTTCACAGCAAGTTGGTTTACAAGAAAACATAATAGAGGCCTTGTTTCAATTTTTTCATCCCCCAACCCCACCCCACCATCAAGTACAGAAACTATGTCCTTATAAATATTTTAAGGATTTCATCTGTAGTGTTTGCCTACGAAGAACATAAGCATGCCTTTGAATGGGGTAAGTGACAGACTTCTTTCATCAAGCCAAAGGCAAGATGTATACCCCCTATTGGATATCCATCCACCTAGATAGAAATACCAGTGAGAAATGAATTGCCTCCTTGACTTTTTAGTGAAGTTATTCTTCAATAGAATTTGGTGGCGTCCTATTTAACGATGATGCTGCTTTGGCCCTCTCTCTGCATTCTTATTTCTCCATGCACTTCATCCTGTTTCCCTGATAAGGTTGAAGGACATAGACAATGAATACTCAATTTTACCATGTTTGTGAGCAATGATATTGGAGACATATGCTATATGAACTCTTATGTGAGATAGCTGACTTGCATTATGGAATGAATTTGTCACTCAAGAGGTTTATTGATGCAACTTGTATTCTCTGGTCTTCAAGAAGAAAAAAAAAAAACTTTATACCTGTGAGCATGTCCAGATGGCAGTGAAAGGCTTGCATTCATGAGAACAGCATTCAGCAATTCACAGTTGCCAAGGTAAGCAGCAAAGGCATGCCCTCCACCACTCCATCGCCTCATAAAGAAACAGTCTCTAAGGTAACAGCTTAGCACCCTCCAGGCCAGAGATCCCCAGTGTTTTGGACTTGGAATTGGGGGAGGGGTGGTGTAGGGGGGAGGTATAGAAATAACATGAAATAATACCAAGAATAGTACTTTTTGTTCTGGCATTTAAAATGACGGGGGACAAGGCTATAGAGGGAAAGGCACTCAGAGTTTTCCACTTTAAGTCTCAATAGAAATTTGATTCAGGTCTGCCCTGTGCTTTGTGAGTGCTATGCCCCTTTCATGGGTTAATTTCAGAGACATAGGGGACTAATGGCCCAAGGCATGACTGCAGGGGCTAGCTCTGGGTTCCCAGTGATTGTCCAGTGGTGAATAGGCAGGCTCTTGATTCTCTTGGAATTTGTGGCATTCCTGGGATTGCTGTTTTTTTGTATTACATTTCCTTAGTGCTGTCATTGGGGTGGTAAAATGTCACTTACACAAGTGTTTTCAAGAAGGTATTGTTGACCTTGACAAACAATTGATGGCAAGAAATTTCTCCTTTGAAGTCCCTCTTTTCCCCAAGGGCAGAAAACGCTCAGGTAACAGCTTCTATTTCCCTCAGTCACCCATAGGATAGATTTTGAACCCGGGAGGTAAATGTAGGAGGATACTAAGATACTATGACCTTCGAAGACTCTAGTTCTTTGTTCTTGCATTATACTTGATATATTAGGACTGGGAAAAAGCTCCCCCCACCCCTTCTTCATGGATGCAGAGACCAGCTTTAGAAATTGATCTCATGTTAAAAGAGGTAAGTGGTATCTGCTACTGGAGTTTGCAATTGTTTAATTTCTCGGCCTTTTGAGTAAGATAAAGTGTTTAATCCCTGTTTTCACAGAGAAAAAGAAGAGTCCCTGAAAATTCATAGGCATCTAAATTGTAAAAGCATGATTGTTTCCTTTGGCTACTATGCTGTTAACATTGTTCAGGTATGATTGAAATGGCATGGCTCGGAGCTCAGGGACAGTCATTCTGCCATCTTTCAACACCAAGAAGTGCATATCTGGTTGGATTAACCCCTGCCATCCAGTCAATTCTGACTCATGTGGGGTTTCCAAGGCTGCAAATCTTTACAAGGGCTGATGAAACCCCAAAGCACGGCCATCGAGTCAATTCCAAACCAAAGAATCCCTACAGGACAGAATAGAGCTGCCCCCCAAAGGTCCCAACTTTGTGCTGCAGATGCAGTTGGGAGTTTCAAATTGCTGACTTTGGGGTTGGCCGTTCATTGCGTAACCACTATATCACTTCTGTTGCCCGAGGATCTCTTGTGGTTTTGAAGTGTCAACCTTACACTTAACAGTCCAGTGCTTGCCCAATAACACCACGAGGGCTTTTTCTGGTTATATTGGCATAAGGCAAAACTTATATCCAACCACCAACTTAATAAGTGGATCAGGACAGATGAACTAAAGCTCTAGAATGTCAATGTGTTCAAATTCTTTCTCTTCAATTTATTATTTCACCAAACATGTTTGAATACACAATAGAGAAGGATACCAGTGAAGGGGCTAGCTACCTGCCATTCCTTCATTGGCACAACAGCAAGTTATCGGAGAGTTCAGTGCTGTTTTGACTGGAACTTGCTGGGTTGTGAAGATAATGAAACTGCTTGCATTTCATCACCACTTTGCCATGCATCAGTGGTCTCTGAATCACCTGAAAGGTGTATGGGTGATCTCATGAGGCTGTGCCCCTTCCGGCCCCCAACCTCCTGCTCCTGCACACACACACACACACACACACACACACACACACACAGACAGCATAGGGTACCACATGGACTGAAATCTTTAAGAAGTTCCATTCAATGTGAGATCCAGACTTTGGACCAATGACTTGATCTTCCATTTGTGTAAGCCAGGAAGGACAACATGCTTCCCTGTCGTGGGCACAGAATTATTAACTATTTAATCTCAGGGTTTTTAATCCATGTTTGTGACTAGTTTTCTTAAGGGTGCTGCTGTTCATATCTTTGCTATGACTGCCTATATGTAAATGAGCCTACTATGTTGATCCTAGAGCTGATTCTAATATCTGTCTGCCCGTTTCTTGTGCTGTAGTGGCTTTCATGTTGCTGAAAACTATCCCAGGACCTCAAATAGCAGCGGAGTCTTTGAGGTAGATGGGTTTCATTGAAGCCCACCAACTGAAACTGAAATTATGACTTGTGGTCTACTTCTGAAAACCCATGAAAATATGTGGATCAGGAGAGAAAACTTTTGAGCTGGAACAAACATGCCACTGACCATGAACACGTCTGACAATTAGGAAGCATTTCTTTCCATCTACATAGATGGCCATACATTGGAGCCTACCCAAAGACAATTGGCAATAAAATATGAAGTGCTTGGCAGCAATGGTGAGCATGAAGGGTACTTTCTGACACTGAATCAAGAAACACCAGAAGAATAATTACTAATTTTAAAGGGAGGCTGGGCATTCAAGACTTTAAAGGAGATGTGCATTATGAACTGAGACTTGAGGAGTGTGTTTAAGATTGTTGAAGGGGAGATGTAAAGTTTTCTCTTATTTAATTATAAACACCATCCTGTGTAAGTTGATCACTTAGTGATGGAGTCAAAATCTCATATAGTATTATACAAGAGTTAGAGGACAGTTTAATGGAAGCTGGAGCTTGATAGAGACAAAATGAGCTCCTAAAAATTGCATTAGGGTGTACAAAATATTGTTTCCGATGAGAAGATCATTCTAGCATTGCCAATGTTCTTTCAGATATCTTAGTTATACCCCAAATTATAAACTTCCTTAACCATAATTCCAAGATTTATGTACTTGTGCACTGCTTTTTATTGCTCCTGGTTAGTGCTTAGCTGGTGAAATTCTGTGGTATACAAATAGATTACTACTTCAGGATACCCTCCCCCTTTTTTAGATAAGCAAGTCATAATTTAACTTTATTTTGAATGACCCAAGGATTTACATATTATTACCTCAATAGGATGTTACAAGGATCAGGTGAGATTATACATGAAAAAATATTGTTAATTTTTATGGAGTGTGGTTGACATAAATATGCACATCTTATAACTTTGATAACTTGCAGCTTCAAATATAAGTCAACTCCACATACAAGATTTTTCAGTGAACTTAGAAGTTCAATATATACTTAAATCCTACAGAACAAGGTGACAAAAAAAGTTTGCTTATGAAAGATGGTTATAGGTTTTGATCATTGTGAAACACAGCAATGACTAGAGAGAAGAATGTTTTAATATCTTTATGGACAATGCAATTTTCTTTCATAAATCATTCTTCTTTTAACAGACAGAGATGGAAATTCTAAAATTGTAGTGCTTTTTCTTCCAGAAAAACAGTATGATACTTTTGAGGGATGGCTTCAGTGTGACTGCAAAGTATATACTAATACAGCATTTTGAACAATCACATCAATTGGAAAGGGATTTCAAAGCTGTGGAATATTTGAATATAAAACTATCTTTGTCACCTTGCTATAAGTATTTACCAGTAGAGACATTTGGCCGTAGCAAAATTAAAATCAAAAATTTGTAAAGTAAATAAGGCACACTGATGGTAAATTATTATAGTTATGTAACAGTATTTTCTACTCTTTTCAAAAAAGCATCCAATTATGCATAAAATTAGCACATGTTAGAACTTAATAAAGCTAAAACTTTATACAATGCAAGAATCTATAAAGTAGAAAATGAAAATTATTGACCTTACTGGATAGGAGTTAATCACTTTGACCTTTAGCTACATTTCTTTCTACTTTTTTTCTATTAGTTGCTACTTTAGCACTACTGTTCATATTATATTAGTTATTCCCCTAATGTCTTTCTTACATTTTGTATAAAATTTCTGTTGATGGTTATAGCTGCTCTAAACAATATTTATATAAAGTCACAGGGAGTTTCCAGTTTGGAGAAGATACTAAGTCATAAAGACCTCGCCCAAGAGTCCATGTCCTCCTTTTGTTTGAATCACCTTTGTCTGTTAGTGTGACTTTTAATCAGCATCTCAAGTCATTGCTGGTCCATTATTAATTACCATGGCCAAATTCTGAGTCTCTATTGCCACTATTTGGAAGACAGTATTGCCAAATCTTCAGACTGTCTCTCTGCAACATTCAACTTCAGTTGGATAATTAATTTTTATTATGAAGCACATTTTGTGAAGGATCGTCCTTGCTTTAGAATTTGCTTCCAATACCGATTATATAGAACCACTGTTGGAGAGCAACTTGTCTCCTTTCATTTCAGCAAAGAACACACGTCATAAGAAGCATCAGGACCAATCACACAAATACAAACTGAAATTTAGGCCAGGGGCCCAATCATGCCAAGCTTTATGGGGAAAGATAAGATATTGTATTGTTGGTTCATCAGGAAAGTATTGGGAAGTATAAGCCAGTATGTGCTTCATGATCTAATGTAGGTTTTAAATTTATCCCTGTTACCACAGGTTATCAATGGGGGAAGAAGGAAAGCAGATGACTTAGTAGATTATTTGTAAATGGGCTTAACATAGAATATAAGCAGTAACAATAGTCACAGCTTACATTTATTTTGTAGTTTTATGTGCAGGCACAATGCAAACGTGCACTACGAAGTCTAGGTAAATGAAACTCATTTTTCCAAATGCATGAGGGCTTTAAAATTAAAAGTATAATTGAGTTAAACATTCTACCAAATCAAAAAGCCAAACCTGTTGCTGTCAGAGTGATTCCAGCTCATAAACTCCCTCCAAGACAAAGCAGAGCTGTTCCCAGGGTTTCCTGGCCTACAATCTTTATAGAAGACATTTATCATGTCTTTTCCCACAGAGCTTCTGGTGACTGGGTTCAAGCTGCTCGCCTTTTGATTAGCAGCTGAGTGCATAACAACCGTGCCACCAGAGTTCTTGAAGCCATTCTAGGAGTCCTGCCATTTTTGGCCACTTAACAATGCTAACGTTGTTATCTATACCTTGGGAGTTTGAGCAATCTCTTGGCCTCAAAGTGATTTTTATAGTAAAGAGATCAGTATTTTAGGTGAAGAAAAATATTCATTTATACACAGTGTCTATAAGGAATGACTCCTAGGAGTAGTCACCCAACAAAGTGGTGGTTGTGAGAAGACTGGAAGGCTAAGCTTAGAAGAAAGAAATCATGGAGTCAAGAAAACCTGCTGTCCTTCTTGGTAGGGAGACTTAATTTTATAAAATATAAATCCAGTCAGTGTAGCAAAACTGCTCATCCAACACAAGCATACTCTAATCTTAAGAGTTAAAGGAACTTGCGTGAGGAGTAGAGGTTTTCTTGTTTTTCTTTGGTTCTCAAGTACCATTTATGTACTTAGATTTTAATTTTCTTTATTGTTAATTGGGCAGATTTTTACAGCTCAAGTCAGTTTTCTTTCAATGATCTTATTAGGGGCTCTTACATCTCATAACATTCAATACATCATTTGTATCAAGCATATTTGTACACATGTTGCAATATTCATTTCCAAATATTTTCTACTTGAGCCCTTTGTATAAGCTCCTCTTTCTCCCTCCTTTAAAAAAATAAATCATTATATTGGGGCCTCACAACTCCCCTCACGATCCATACATACATCAATTGCATGCAGGCACGTTTGCGGTCTTGTTGCCATCATCACTCTCAAAACATCCAGTACCAGCTCCCCATATTTCCCTTCCTTCCCCCCTTCCACTCCCCCATGAACCCTTAATAATGTGCAAATTTTCATTACTTTTTTCATATCATCCACCATCCAAAGTGTCCCTTCACTCACTTCCCTCTTGTCTGTACCCCAGAGAGGAGGTTATACGTAGATCCCACTGATTATCACTTCTCAACTCAGTTTTCCAATCAACAATATATATAAGCTTTGTTTCATGTCATTGACTGCAATTCTCACGATGCAATCTATGCCATGTTCTGTACTTCCTTCTTTTCTCATCCTTTTTGTCTTGTCAACTGTATCTGCCTTTCTGCCTCCCGAACTTTTTCCTTGGGCAAATGTTGCCTTTTGAGTCACAAATAGATGACTATTCTGAGAACTGTGTCTCTCTCTAAAGTCACAGTTCACCTTACAGACCTGACAATTGTTTGGCAAGAAACTGGGGCATGGGAGTGAATGCCATTTCAGGCCTGAAGGGCAACTACCAGTCATAGTTCGGGTGGTTCTGCCAGTCTCTATCTGACCAGCACACCTGGTCTTTTTCCGGTTTTTATGGCTTTTAGTGTTCCCTAGTTTTCTCACTCTCTATCTAGGATTTTCTAACGTGATTCCTTTCGGATATCAGCAGGCGGAGTTGGGCATCATGTAGTTCTAATCTCAAATCCTGGAAACTGGTTTCACCCTGTTCAGGTTCATGTTGCCCATTATTAACTCATTGAACTAATAGTGCCTAGGGATCTCAATTTTCTTCACACTTCTTTACTGCAGGTGGGGTGAGGTCAGTAATTAGTTGCACCATAGATCACAACTCATAGTTTTTAAGACATCAGTTGCTTCTCAGTAAAGTGAAGAGCATGCTTATGGACTATGTTTTGTCAATTGACTTGGTGTCCGCCAAGATTATGGTCCTGAGTCTCTAAGCCTGGCAGCATATTTCCTCAAGGTATTTGGTTGTGGCTAAGAAGTTCCCATAACATTTGGACCTATATGCATTACTATAATCTTAGATATAAGTGAAGCATAGGTAAACACCTATGTAGAAATATCTTCTGTCAAGTGACACACCCATACTTGGGTATTCTCCTGGTCTCCTTCCCACATCTGCTGAGTTTGAGGGCCTGTGTATCCACATTTACAGCATTGGTTATATAATTATAGTTACCTTTGTAGGAATCTAATTTTGAGATCCATCCATTATCTCCATTCTCCTTAATCAATTTGTGTCCACTTCCTTCTGATCACATGGTTTTGCAGCAGGAGTTCTACCTGGGAGATTTTTGCAAATGGCTGGCACAAAGCTGAGGTCACAGAGCACTCTATTAATGTGCTCTGGTTTCTCTTCCACTGTTTCTCAGAACACTGCTTTAACTTTTCCCTCCTGAATACAAACCAGGAGGAATGGTGGACTAAAAATACATGATACAGTCTTAGAAGAACTGTGTATACATCTGTGGCCACTTGAGACTGAAGCAGTTCAAAATTGACTTTTTCCCAAAATAAACATTTGGATTTATATATCTGATTCAAAAGTATAAATGATTGGTCATATATATTGTTTACAATCTGTGAAAGGTGAGTAAATAGAAAAAGATATCAAGAACTATATTTTACAGCTAAATATGTTCACAATAATGTAAAGGTGGTTTACCACCTCACTTTTACCAAGTGCAAGCAGGAATTTAAGACTATGCATTTGTCCACACATCAAAACATTGCAAGGCTCAAAGAAATGGGTAGAATTTCCCAGGGTACTGGTCCACTTAAACTCTAAGTCTATAGGAGATGAAAAGTGAACCACAGACTTCAAGAGATAATGTTGAAGTACTTATTTGAGTTCAAGTATTTAGTGAATATTTGGTTTTCCTCCTTCTCTTGAAGTATTTGCAACAAACTGCTCATTTATAAAACCCTTCCTATGACAGGATTTCCATAGAGTGTGGTCAGCTTTCTGGGAAAATTAGGTTTGAATTCAAGAATTTTGAAATCTGAACTTCAAACTTGCTGGAATTCCACTTGGTTTCACATTTTCTTTCAAGTATTTGATTGTACATTGACTCAGCATTTTCAAAGAAATCCAAATAAAATAATAAGGGCAACAGATATGCTATGTAAAGAATACCCACCTGGATCTCATTTTATTCTGGAAAAAAAAAAAAACAACACCTTCAGGGTTAAACTAAATAGAAAGTGTTCCAATATAGCTAATCAACGTTTTGGAAAATCTCATGCTTGACTTCTAATTCCTAATTATCTAGGTCTTTCTTTTTTCCTCTTTCAAATAGTTTCAAATTCGTCTTGATAATTAGGACTTTCTTTGAAATGTAATAGGATTCAGGTGTGTCTGTAGATGGGTGAGTGATACTCAGAAAATTTTCTTCTCCTCCTCCTCTCTCTATATTGAGTCTACCCCTTGGGAAAGTACACTAGTGAATGCACACATTCTGAGTGCCAAGGCAAACCCCTGTTCCTCATCTGCCTGTCCTTGATAGCGACACCACAGCAACCTTTCCTGCACAGAAATTCCTTTTTAGCCACAGTAGCCATGAAAGCTTAACATCCGTCTTTAACTTTCTCCCCTCTTTGGTCTTCCAGCCAGGTATGGGCTGTAAATTGATGTCAAATGTACAGCTGGGTCAATATAGGGTGGGGAGAAAAATGAAATATGTTTCCTGTCATTTTTCACCAAGTATGAAAAACAGAGTTGGCAAAGAGGGAACA